>JAECUM010017947.1:0-17852 GCA_016617855.1 Megalonaias nervosa | reverse complement strand
ATTGGTTGTTTGAGGACTGATGACAGCTAGGGTGTTTTCGGGCATAAATCGTTGGCGGTACACTAAGGAACACGCTTTGGCAATGGTGCAGGCTTCTTTCAAAGGATCGATCCCTCCGTGTTCCATGAACAGTTCTCGAAATTTTCCACAGCAACACCGTAAAATGTCCACGTCGGAACGACAATATTTTAACATTTCTTCTTGAATGTCAAAATGGTCCGAGGCGTGAGTCTGGTACCAAGCGTAGAAAGCTTCTCGTTGCTCGGTACGCATGTTGTCGGGGTCGTAACAGTGAGCCTCAGGCAAATGAGGTAGAACGGCATGTTGATTGGATTCGGTATTGAAAAAGTGTGGAAAATAGCCTTTGGCCATTTCTGTCATTCCAAACGTTTTAGGCATGAAACTCAAAGGCATGGGCAAGTAACTCATCGAATCTTTAAACTGTACTTGACCCACTTGCATGGAAATGATTTTGGCTCCGTTCAAAGTCACTTTAGGACGTTCGGTACTTTGTTCCGAATAGTATCTCTCAACAGAAACTGTCCATCGTATCCCGAGAAATTGTGAGCCATCACCGTGGCATAGCGATGACAATCTCCGTAACGTTCGATGTCTTCTTGACTCCACGTGTCGTCGATGGGGTTTAAGATCCATTGGGCGAAATCGGTCAGCGTGTTTGGTCCCCGAAAGATTTTTTCACGTCCTCCAGGAATCTTGCTACAGTGAGGGCAATGAGTCAAGATAGGTTCTTGGATGCACTTCTCGCACGCTCGGTGAGCCACGCAGAAATTAGGAATGTGAATGCCAGTCTCTTGCATACATTCGAAATCGAAAAAGATGAAATTCCCTTTCTTCTAGTCATTATCTTCTTCTTCATATTTGGATTGGTATTTTTGAATGTAGCATTGGTGTTCCAAGTCCACGATTTGGTGACAAATGTGACATCGTTTCTTTCCTGAACATATGTGCGCCTTGGCATTATTATTACGTATGCCTTGTCCACAAGTAGGGCACAATTTCAGGAGTTGACAAGCACATTTCTGCTGTGAACCTTGCGTCTTTAAATGTTGTTGGTAACAGGCAGGGCTGATATACGTGCGCTGACAAGCTGGGCAATGCACTCGTTCTTGCCTTTCGTCCAGACAGGGCTTAGAGGCTAAACATCCCTCACATTTCGATCCGCAATGCTTGTGTTGCTCTCGATTGTTATAGCCATAGTCACATTTCCCACAGTAATAACTGTATCCCAGGAATCCAGTGATACTGGTAATGGCATAGAAATGTTCATCGTGATGATAGACGTGAATGTATTTTCCGTCTTTGAAATTTTTGCCTCGAAACAACAGAGGTCCGCGCACTTCTTGAGGGTGAACTTTTAATGTGTAGCGTGGAGTCAAGACGTCTTGCAACTTTTGCATTTCAGGAATGCCACAGGGTGTGTCTTTGGATATCCCCGCTTGCTGTAACAGGAGTTCTGCTTCTCTTCGTTGTTTGGCTCCGTCCGATCGTTGAATAGTTTTCCAGGCTCTTTTCCATTCTACCGTGTCGTTCTTGTCGGCATACGTTCGTCCCACCACGATGGCACGGGCTAAACACATCTGGTCTTGAGGGTTGTTAATTTGAACGAGGCTACGCTTGATGCTGTGAAGATTGTCTACCAAGATCACCTTTTGCCATGTCCTGTCCCTTGGGGAAGAGACACGTGGGTCATGATTAGAGCTTTGCGAGGTGTGATAAGAAAGTTTTCTTCAGACAAGCCGACGGACTACTCTCCCTCCTTTCGAGATAAAAGTCAAGATACTTGCTATATCTGTCAGAAGAAAAGGCATTGGGCTACAAAATGTCCAGACCGTCAGAAAAGCAAGACCAGTGTCAGAAGAGACAAAAGTCAAGATGGTTGCTATCATTGTAAAGGGAAAGGACATTGGTCTTCAGAGGCCCTTAGAAACAACAGGAGCAGGAGGAGGAAGAAGAAGAAGAGGTGCCCTCGGCAAAGGAAGAACCCCGTCACGTTCAGAAAAAGAAGACAGAAAAGAAAAGAAGAAGAGAAAAATGTGAGGAAGAAGAGGAGAAAAAACTTGTGAAAGTAAAGGAAATAAGAAAACAGAGAGTGAAAGAAGAAGAAAAAAGACACAGAAGAAGTCTATGAACTTTTTAAAATTAATGTGTTGCGTTATGTTGTGATATTGAATTGTAAAAATTTGTACCAGAATAGACCAGACTGAAAAAACGTAAGTGTCTCTTGGTTTTGATTGTTTAGAATAACAAGGACCTACACTCATGCACTCACAACACGTACATCATAGGGTTAAACAAATGATTTTGAGTTTTAATTGATTTTGACAAAATGAATAGTCTCTCTTTTCGAAAGAAGTGAGTGGCCCTGAAAAGGACCGTTGGATGTTTGTTTTTCTTTTTTTTCCTTAGAACAAACTCAAGAACGAGAAGCAATCCGCTTTAACTGCCTTAAGCCTTTGCCACGGCCAAGGCCTACTTCTGGACTTGCTCCTGTCAATGATTGGGTAGAAATCACTAGGGGTGGTATCTCTGGTGTAGTAACAGGGTTAGGCTGTTTGGCTCGGGAAGGTCTTTTTCTCTTGGGTCGTAATAAAGAAGTCTGATACATTTGTTTCAGACTTCTTAACTCGGCCAAAATGTCCAAGAGTACCGTTACCGTTTGAGGTTCACTGTTCTCCTTCTCTTCAAGCCTTTGTTTCTTCTCTACTGCTTCTTCTTCCTGTCGTTTCCTTCTTACCTCTTCTTCTCGCTGTTGCTGTTCAAGGAGAAATGCTTGTTCTGCCTCTTTCTGCTGCTGTAAAAATTTCTCCATTTCTTCTTTCTGTCTTTGTTTAAAATCGTCGACGTGTGGTAAAGAAGGAGAAAGTGGCGAAGGTACTGGTACCGGAACAAATTCTTGCGAAGAAGAGAAAAAATCTACTAAATCCCAGTTGAAATCAACCTCTTCTGGAAGTAGCGCAGTGTTAACTTTGGTAGCCACTGCTATGCCATCGCTTTTCGTCTCCACAGCCGGTGCACCCCAATTCATTGTCTTCTTAGTTTCAGTCATGTTTTACAAAGTAATGCCGCATCGATTCACTGCGCACAGACGTTAGCGCACCTATATAGGGAATGTGACGTCACAGGTAGCTCTCTTCGGATTGGAAGACAGACTCTGCGAAGTGACTGAATTTTGTAACGCGTGTTGGGATTGGTGGACAATTTCAATCCTTTTCGATCTGGTCTTCCACTATAAATAAACGCGGTTCACTTCATTCCCTTCACCTGTTCTCGTCACAAAGATGTGGACCAACGTTGGATCGTCTACTTTCATATCGTCGTTGTTTTTCTGTACGGACTTACCCATGTATGTCAGATCATCATGGAGAATCGTTAGGATCACCGAGACAAGCATTTGGAAAAGAAGGACTTATGTGGAAAGACAAGGCTGTCTGAAGCGAGTTCTGATTTATGGACCAGAGGTTAGACGAAGTTTGAGGAAGAGAAGAAGACCTATGCGATGCCCTCTATGTTAACGGAATGGTGTTAACATAACAAACAATGGCCCTTTTCAGGGCCACTCCATTGCCTCGAAAAGATATTTATTTCCACTTTGCCTAAAAAAAAAATTAAAACCATACTCTACTATTAACTGACACGAACGCGACTGATTCGTGTTTGTATATAGAAATGACACAGGTGGCATGACGTCACGGTACTACATTGCTACATTGTTGCCAGTGTCCGGTACCGTGACGTCACTCTACCTGTTCCATTCCTCTTGTCGCTATACAGACCCAGGGTGTGCTAGTCGCTATACAAAATTCCCATTGTCGCTATATGAGCCCAGGCTGATTTTTTGTCGCTATAAATCGTGTCGCCATATGAGCCGGGGGGGGGGGGGAAGGGTCCTGTAATGCTAATTCCCATTGTCGCTAAAGTACCCCACTACACTACTTGCGATGCTGTGCCTCACGATCACATCACCAATACTGCACCTCATCATAGTTGTTTATTTACATATGCCATGGAAAAGTATGCTCAACCAGTGTGACTTTCATACTACAAGACTTTACGTTATGGAAACGCTGATATACCCAGTATAAAAAAGGGACGACTTCCAAGAACGAAATTTCATTGCGAGGACAAACACCGAGAAAGATGAATCACTCTAAGCAGATGAAAAAAGAGAAAGAACAAATATCATTGACCTCTTTCACCACCACCATACCGTCACAGTAAAGTGCGTCCAAGAAGGAAAAGGAGTCAGTAGACCTAAAGGAGTGTTTTAGCATCCAAATGACTCAGACGGCGACTTAGAGAAAACTTAGGACTACAACTGACACTTACAAGGTGAAATTTAAAAACTTCGCGTCTGACATTCCACCCGAGGAAGCAGCAGATTTCATTACGGACGTATTGGACTCACTGTTAGAGGAATTCAAACGTCAGTGTCAAGTCAAAGATCGTGGTCGTTTGAGCCTATCTATTTATCACGACAGTTTGAATTCTCCTGTATGTCTCGGGTTTAGTACACCTGCAGAATTAATTCCTTCCAAATTTTTGAGGGCTATTGAAGGCGTGCAGACGTTAAGTAAAAATTTGACATCACCGATGGAAAAGTGACTATTCATATGGCATACGTTGTACCTCCATGGGAAGAAGACAATGACTGTACTTGATCTGCTAACGGATAAGTGTACCTAGCACGATGGATACAACAACGGATTTGCGAATGAAAGGGAGTACGTCATGGGAAACATCTACGCTTGGACATAAGTGGTAGCTGACCAGATTTTAAACAACGTGTGTGACGGATATAGAGAGAAATATAAACTTTGTCCTATTTGATTGTTTGTTTCTTGTTTTATTTTAGCTTTTTCTTAAAAATGAATATTAAATGTAGCGTGAATGAAAATGACATTCTTTATGAAATGTAAATACGTTGTATGAAGTGGGTTTTTTTGTTTTGAAGGCATAAACTTTAATGTTAAAAAGAACCATGTTAACCAAGAAAAAGTCAACCAAGAACTAAAGAACTTGTTAATAGGTTTGTTGTATGTCCAAATTTGTTTGTGTTAAATGGATAATGCTTAGACGAAAGCACAGGCCAGAAATCCTATGTATATACTTGAACAAATCTTTTCTACCCATACAACAGACTTTTCTTTTTGGAATCTCTATTCTATCTTTCTTTCTTTGGAACATCTCCGTCCTCTTTTCTGTGTGTTCCCATCTTCTTTGCTTTAATATGTATTTGTTTTTGAGTCTCTATTTCATCTGAGAATTTCTTTGAAACATATCTGTCCTCTTTTCTGTGTGTTTCCATCTTCTTTGTTTGGATGTGTATTTGTTTGTTTCTGTATGTCTATATTAGTCCCTATCAACCTTTGTCCCTATAAATGCATTTCAACCTATAAATAGTTTTGACCCCATAAACCCCATGACGTTGCCAATGTTCAATTCCCATTGACCACCAGATGCCATTCCCATGTTAAATTCCCATTGTCGCCAAAGTGCAAACCCCCTATTTTAACATTAAGGTCCCATTTTCGCTAATGTGACCCATATTAGTACTCACTCACGACGTTCACGTGTTTCATGTAGTTTTGTCGTGAATCATCTGGAAGTAACGGGAAGGTTCTGGGTAAACACGATCGTTGTGCCATTTTTCCCCACAAGGAAGTCAACATCACTTTGGCCAACGATGGCCCTCCGTTTTTCTTGACGTAGTCTAAAGTGATGCCTTCCTGCTCCAAGTATTTCTCTTTGAATTTCTTTTGGTCTTCGGGAGTATGACACCAGGAAGGATAGCCGCTGGCTTCTTGATTCAGTTTCAAAAAGGCATTCACGTAGTCCGCGAAAATGTCTGTCTGAGTCTCGTCGCTCTTGTGGTACTGTTCTGTCTTGTGAAAGTGGTAAATTTCATACACTTCTAACAATTGGTATCCCAGGTCCAGTGCTTTAAACAATTCTACGCCGACTCATGTTCCTGTCGATTCTCGTTCTTCCCGAGTGTGATGACAAGGTTGGTCTTGGTTACATGTTTCGGCACAAGTGCGACACAAAGGAAACATCGTATTTCATTCACATAATTTTGAACACTGGCCAGTAGTTTAATATTTGTTGATTCTGTGACATTTGACCTTAATATGACATTTACCCCGAACCTTTTACTTGCGCCGTAGACCACTAGACATCAAAACTTATGAAAATATCATAGGAACTGGCCTTCAAATTTGGTTGTATTACGACAACTGGACCACTTAATCTCAGGCCGGTTGTATGCCAATGGCCTTCAATCTTTTACAAGTACTGGGCCACTTAATCTTCTTCTGGGTCATTTAACTTCGACCTTCATGTAGAACGGCTTACGCCCACCTTTTCCACAAAACGAGCACCACCTTCAGCGAAAACGTTTAAGTTTCTTTTAAAAACTGTCTTTTCTAGTTTGTATAAATAAACAAAAATGTTATACAAGGTAGAACTGGCAAATAACGAACTTCCTATATCAATGGAAGGGCTGGAGGTCTATTTGTAACAAAATAAGCGGGTTGGATTTCTGATTTATAACAGAACACTTTTGATGGTGATACAAATACAATGTTTACTGATGAAAGAATTGAATGAGAAAAGAATTATGATTAATACGCGCGTGTATAAGATCCAAATATTGGACAAAATTAACACAATCCGCACGAACCTAATAATGCATCATAAATATGAATACAAAGAAATGACCTTACACAGTACAAGGACAAAGGTGAATGATTCACAGTAATTTCACACGACGAAAAGAATGATGTGTTTTACTCAGATAGTAAAAAATGATGTACTTTACTCATATTGTAAAATGTGTTCACTCAAATAGTGAAAAATGAGGTACTTTACTCAAATAGTAAAATGATGAAAACAAAAGGGACAGATATCATAAAAAATATCTTTACAGTCCCATAACACTGGGTATAATAAACCCCAAAATTAGCCCACGGCTAAAACATTAAATGTATGGAGTTACACAAAACACTCCGTCACTAGAACACTTGGCTACCAGTCACACTGGTCAAGCAGTCAGCATTACAGGTAGTCACCGACCACCATTCAATTCCTTGGTCAATCAAGCAATCAGCGCCCACCAATTCGGTCAACAACACCCCGATCACTTGTTACTCGACCAGCAACACTTTTACTCAGCTCTACGGCTGCTATGGTGCAGCTTTACAGCTGCTATAACGTCTATGGTTAGCTCTACAGCTTGTACCACTGATCCACGGGAAGCTACTGGCAAGTTTTCTCACATACCGTCACTGGCCGAACCTGGGACTCGAACCCACGCAGACAGGTTAGATGTCGGTGATCTGGAAAGACGAGTTTAATATATATATCAAATGCATGACGCATTTTGAGGTATTGCATATTTCATTACTTTGTTCCTTGTGGATCTTGACTGGTTAATAAAATGTTTTCATTCTTAATTTTCTTATCGGCATGTTCTCCATGCCAATCCAGCCTGGACAGGCCTAGTCCTGGTATACAAGTATATATGGAATAAAAAGGAATAATAACAACACCTGTTTAGTTTTAGAAATTCTGATTTTCCATATGGCATACCATGAAGGGAAAAGATTATTTAAAGAATTCAGAAACCTTACAGATACACTGGGTAGTAACGATGTGTATTTGAGCTATATTTTGGTAATATATGCATATATTTGTTTATACTATTTTATATTATATAGCAGCAGAGAGGGTGAACCCTGCAACTTTGTAGAGACCTTATTTTTGAAAATTAAGGGTTCCTACGAAGGCTAAAAAAAGAAGTTTTTGCCTTAATAATGAAAACTTCTTTAATTGACCAGATTTTTTCACAATCTGGTCACTACGCGTATGTCCTTCACCCTCTCTGCTGCTATGATTTTTATCCAAAAATTGTATCAAGTCCGTTGCGATATCTTGACCTTGGATCGTGTAAATTTATCGTTACAAAACCAAAGGGAGCAGCTTGTGCTTTTGAAAAGAAATTTTTAAATTTGTTCATGTCCATGTCGCCTGAACACCAAGTATAATAAATATTCTGCAGCGTATGATTATCTACTCCGTTGAACACAATAAAAATATTGCAGTTGTCTCTGATTACTTTCGGAATTTGTGTATATCTCTGGGTAACATAAATCACGTCTGTGTTTTTATGTCTACCTCGTGAAAATATTCTAGCTCGATTTGATTGTTTGTCCAGCATAACATCATCGTACACCAGATCATCTACGGATGGCGCTTCATCAATATCAGTAATAAAGTCTATGACATTGTCTTCATGTAACGATTTTGCGTTTTCATTAAAATCTTTAAGTACTTCGTAACATCGCTGATCATCTACAGATGGCGCTACTAAATATAATTTATTCCACTTCAGCCATCGCATTATTAGATTAAGCAGTAATTGCGTCTTTCCACTTCCAGATGGGCCTATTATAATCATTCTGATAGAATTTGGTAACGCTGGATGGTGTTTTACTGGTTCTTGTTTTCGTGTCGCAGAAAAGTCAATTATATCCATATAATAAATAATGAGTCTATATTGTGTTCGATGCAGAGCACCTACCGATACTACTGAATTAACGACAATAACAACAAAAAATAAAAGACGTGCACTTACAGGCAAGTGTGTGAAATGTGGTGCCAAGAAATATAAATTTATTGCAACAAAGACAGGTGGGGGTGATATCGCTGCTTCGTTAGGAAAATTACCAGGAACTCCATGGGCTAAATATCCCGGTGAGAAACATTTACCCGGATATAATTATTGTGGTCCTGGAACTCGTCTTGATATCAGACTCGATGATCAAGATCAACCAAAACCAGGAGAGTATCCAGTAAATAAGATTGATCAAGCATGTAATGTTCATGATGTCGCGTATAAAAGTAAGGATTTGCAGCACCGACATCTCGCGGATGTGAAATTGATTCACGCGTTAAATTCTATACCTAATAAATCTCTCAGAGAAAAATTAGCTAGTTTTCTAGTAAAAACTGCTATGAAAGGTAAACTAGTGCTAGGGGCTGGCAATTAATTATATAACTATCATATTGGAATCTGTTTATTATTCCCCGAGAGGATTCTGGAGAGGTAAAGCAGCGATTAGTAAACTCGCCGAAGCAGCAAAAGTTTCACGTGATGTCGCTGCATCATGGTTAGCACGACAGGCAATATGGCAAATCTTCCTAAGTCCACCTAAAAAAATTCATTACGCGCATTTTGATGTTAGTGTCCCTAATGAAGTTCATCAAGCAGATATTTTTTTTTTACCACACGATACCATTAAAACACGTGGACGAAAATCACGCACGTACAAATACGCGTTAACTGTCGTTGACATTGCGAGTAGATATAAAGAAGCGGAGCCATTATCAACGAAAACAGCATCCGAAGTTGCATCTGCGTTCGAACGAATTTATCATCGAGGTGGTCTACGATGGCCAAAACTACTACAGGTTGATCCTGGCAAAGAATTTCTTGGAGTAGTATCATCGTTGATGAAGAAACGTAACGTTAAAATCAGACGAGGACATACTGAAATTCGTCGTGATCAGGCAATCGTTGAACGATTTAATAGAACACTTGCTGAGCGGTTATTTGGATACCAATATGCAAAGGAAATATCTACTGACTTCAAGGATAGATCTCGTGAATGGGTTGCAAGATTACCGAGTGTGATAGCTGCGTTGAATAATGAAATTACTCGTGCAACTTCCATGAAACCTTCTAATGCGATCAAAAAAATATATATACCCAATGGCTACGGACGACGTGAATCTTTCTCTCAACCAGTATTAGGTAATGTAACTGTAAGATATTTATATGAACCCGGCGAACTTGAAGGCGGTAAAAAAAGAGCAACCGATCCTATCTGGAGCGTAACTACACATAAAATTTCTAGCGTGGTTAGATCCACTGGTAGACCTCCAATATACAGACTAGATTCTACTGCCCCTCAACGTGGATTTGTACGTGAACAATTACAAGTAATTCCTGAGGATACGCAATTACCACCAAGCTCAATTTTGTAAACGTCCAGAACCTCGACGTCGATTACAATCAAGACAAGTCAACATTACATTTTCACGTGTATGACCGAGATCACTATTAATTCTGTCTACGGTAAATTGTCTTGGATTCGAACACTGCCATGACATATTACAGTTGCAACTTGCGCAATGATTATTCTGTAATTGTTTTAGTTTTATAATAAATTCAACATCAATATCAAAATCACGATTATTTTTTTTGTCAAACTGCTTATAACCAGATAGTTTTTTTCTTATTACGTCATTATTAACAGTTTGATCATTATTTTCTATAAAATTCATAATAACCTTATGTAGTTGAGATATTCTCCTGACTCGAGATACGGCGAGATAGACTAAATTTGACCACTCGATCCGATCATCTACAATCCAGATTTTAGTATCGGTTATAGTTAATCCTTGTGACGAGTGAATCGTTATAGCGTATCCTAACACCCACGGTGATTTATTCATACTCAGCGCATTCTCAACGACATTAATATCGACTAAAATAATATCATTCAAGACAAGATTCTGTATCCTTGGTGGAACCAAGACACCAGGAATTTCAACATCAATATTCTGTCGTCGAGTATCTGCTGGGCGATAACACAAAGGTACTGGTAGATCTGAAAACTTTTCTTTATGTAACAAAAATAATTTATCCTGTAGTTCATCACGAACTATCTTTCTACTCGCGACTATTAAATCAGCAGGATTCCATGAAGTCCAAAATTCATTCATAGAAGTCTCTGGAATTACTCCTCGCATTATCTCACATTGTACTCTGTCTGGTTGAAGTCTGATTAATTTTTTAAATTCCTTCAGCGGTTCATCGATAGCTCTATGGTCATCATGTATTTCTTCATAATAATTTACGTTATTCTTCAGCCATTCATGTGGAGACTGTCCAACAAAGGGTGGTGGTTGACCATGATCGCCGCACATAATCACAGCAGTATTCTTTGTCAATAACCATTCAAAAAATGTTTTTAGTGTTTCTAACGACACCGTGCATATCTCGTCCCATATAATATATTTATGTATATATTTTTCACCCATCCGCGATGGAGTCCACGTGTCTCCGCACCATCTAAAGAAACTGTGATATGTACACGATTTTACTCCTCGTTGCTTTATTTCTCTAGCAAGTTTGTGCGTCGGTGTTAAAACAATTATATCCGAATTATTATTTATAAATAAATTAATTACACGAGTTGTTTTACCTGAACCACCACACCCATTAAGATAAACAGTCTTATGTCTAGATACAGGATCATACACAGATGGTGCAGATGACTTTAATATTTTGATTATTATTTTTGTAATATATCTCCACAATTTCAACATCTGCAGATTCAGAATAACTAAATATATTTTCTTGTTTTATTCTCCATGTCCCCCATTCACCATTACCGAGTTTTAATAAATCTTTATATTTTTTATGTACATAAAATGACTCCGTAGCGACTCTGACGGCGTAACGGGGAAATTTATTTATCATCGATAGTAGGTTTATCGAAACATAAGCTAACATCGAAGATCTTAAATGAGTAAATTGTGGTGACTCGCCATCAAGGTAGCTCACAATGGTACCTAGTTTTGTTCCATCTGATAAATAAGCATTACATCTGTTTATAAACGTATTTTTCTCAGTTGTAAAAGCGATTATAAACTCTAGTTCAGCATCGTCCATAATCAATCTTGTACACGCTCGTTTATAATCGTATGAACCACCTTGAGTAAATTTACCGATTATCTTTCTACCAAGATCTTTTGCAAATTTCTCATCGTACTCGTTTCTGCATTTATTTATTTTAATGATATAATCTTCATCAATATCAGGGAATTCTTTTCTGGTATCATCGATATTAAATCTATTTGGTTCTGGTAACCAAACTTGCTTCTATGAATTATACGATATAATCGCTTCAGTTACTCTCAACGATATTAAAAATCCAACATCAAGCATATATCGCAATAGTACTATTGGAACCCAATATTTTTCTGAAAAATGTCTTTCAAACCAAGCATAAGTAATCGGATGGAGATTTTCTGCAAATTCGAATAATTCTACATGAGCAAATCCGGTTAAGTCAAAATCTGGTCCTTCCATGGGAAGGGGTCCGTTTATTGCAACCCTTGTCATGTCATGTGTAGGATGTCCGAATCTCTTAAAGTATTTAGAACATACTCCATATCCAAGAAAACTCCCAGGATAACATGCAGCCATATCAACTGAGATAACATCATTATAATCGTATTTGGTGTTCCATAATCCACCGTGACCATATTCTACACAGCTTTTCTTGACATCTTCAAGGAATTCTGATCATGTCGTTTTCCATGAATTTTTCTCCTGAGCGAAATGGGCAGCAACCGATGGTACGGTAAAACAGTTATTCAGTAATTGTCCAACTATGACATCATCAGAGGTATATTTCAATGCAAGATGTTCCATTTCTTCATGAAGAAATTCTGTACGGTAAATATCACCATTAGGCCGTACAAACTGATCGTAATGATCATATTCCGAACTCTGAAATAACCAAACGGATACAGGGTCGCTTTTGCTGATATTTTAATAAAATCAAAGATGTCACCGTTATAAAATTTAACCGTTCTATCTCGTGGAAATATTGTTACTGCTGAGGTCCATGCATGTGCATTATGATCAACGATTGTTATAGGGTTTCCATTTTTTATATATTTTGGTTCGTATAATATCTCTCCGGTTAGTGTTTTTACTGTTGTTGGAAATCTTAATAACTTTTCTAGTTCAGCAACATCCTTAATAGATGCACCAGCATCTTTAACCGACTCTGCCCATGTGTTTATTTTTTTACGTCTTAAATCAGTTAAGCCATTACCACGTATCGCATTTGTAAAATGCTCTGTAACTCGTTCAGCTACGCAGTTTATTCTTGATATTTTCATCGGTTTGAGATCCGCAACATTAGGTTTATCATTTAGCGAATATATTCCATATACAACTGCAGTTGCTGGATAACTTTGTATATAGTAAGGTTTATCAACACCAGTAAGTATTCCGGGTTTTGATTTATTATTTAAGAAAACAATACTACCCCCGGACTGCACACGGACGGGATCGCGCTTATCACGAATAATCCAAATATCTTCTTCTGTATTTACAATAAATTTTATTAAAATAAAATATTTTTGATTATCAAGGTGATTAATAATTACTTTTCCTCGTTTGTCATTCATCATATTAGTAACATTTCCAACTCTGAATGTGGACCACACATGAGCAGCACCATCGTCACGAAATTCCTTTTTTGCTTCACGAATACGTTCGGTTACATCCTCATCCGTTAATGCCAGATCCTGCATCGAAATACTAAATTTATATTCTGATAGTCTGTCAAGATCGAATCTAGCAGGGGAAGGTTCAATAACGGATAATTCCTCCATATAATTAAAACAAATATTTAAATTAAAATTTTAGTATATATATAATGCTTGAAACACAAAACAAATGTGCTTGGCTCAAAATTGGATATACTTCTACTTGTAATAAATCGTGTGTGAACAAATACTGCGGAAATCATGCACAGAGTATCAAAAATGGAAGTACAGGACCAATACCGTGTGTGAAATGCGGTGTTGGAGTAAGAGGAAAAACTCAATTGTGTCTAAAATGCGGCGGAAAAAAATATAGAGAACTAAAACGATATTATGACAAAAAAAATAACACTGACTCTCCTATAAAGACAGAAGAAGATTATCTGGTTAGATTTCAAAACAATGATTTAGACAAATAATATTATATATATAATGGAGCAAAACGAATTTGTGGCGCATCCTATAATAAAAAATTATGAAGCATCCCGAGATGGTGTTATTAGAAACTGCAGATTGAAAAAACCAGTAGGTAGGGTTAACAATAATGGTTATTTTAGATTTACTGTTAATGGCAAGAAAAATTATTACTCACATAGATTTACCTACGAGTGTTTTTTTGGAATAATCAAAGATGGATATGTGGTTGACCACATCAACGGCAATAAACTTGATAACTCACTTGGAAATCTACGTATTATCACGCAAAGTGAAAACTGTAAGCTTGGAAACACTGGCGGCGCACGATTTGCAAGATCTGTTAAATCTGTAAATGTAGATGGTGACGAAATTGTGTTCAAGTCAATTAATTCTGCTGCCAAATATTTTGACATAATACCACCTTCAGTAAAACGCGTTGCAGATAATATTACTAGATCTACATATTCATTCAAATACGATCAGTGGATAGTATTTGAATATGTCTAACTCTCTATTCCTAACAAAAAACAGATAGTTCTACTGTCAATTTTCCCAAGGGTTTTGTTTAGCCATAATTACAGTCACAGACTCTGTCAGGGGTTCACCTTCACCGCTCTCAGCATTGACAGAATCAGATAACATAATCTTTCTTAATTGCATTACACGATTATCCACAATCTTTTTTCTTTCGTACTCGTGAGACAGTTCGGATTTAATATTTTCGATAGAACGTGCAAGAGGTGCAAATAGCTTTACCTGATTGTCGTTTACCATAGCTAGTGATTCAAGCATGGATTGATAAATTAATTTTATAAATCTGTAGTTTGAAGATAGTGTATATTTATTATCAAATTTTCTTTGTTGCAGTAATTCAAAATCGCACATAATTTTCTGAGGGTCGAGATTATCAGATATTTTTATTCCGTTATGTTTTAGTGTTTTAATAGCACAGATAATATCATTGATGTTTTCATGGTTCATTATATATATATATATATATATATATATATATATATATATATATATATATATATATATTTAATATAAAAAAATATTAGCTCCCATGACTTTTTTTTTTTTGTCAGGGAGCTGTTTTGTTTGTGATATATGGTTATGAAATATATATAGATGGTTTATGATTTTGGACTGCACAAACATAAACTTATCCTAATGATATATGGTTATGAAATATATACAGATGGTTTATGATTTTGGACGGCACAAACATAAACTTATCCTAATGATTCTATGAACATGAAATATATACAAATGGTGATGACGGGGGAATCTTGTCTACGTCCAACAGATTTTGTACACTCTCCCCCCATACAAAACCCCGGGAGTGTAAAACGTACACCCCTCAAGGGTGTATGATAGGAGAGTGTATTTTGTCTGTTGTGGATATCGAGGAAATTCTCCGGGTTCCCCCAATTAAATAAGCATCAGTCGCCAAATGCAAGATAATATCTTTAGCATTTTTTGAGACTCGAACACGCGAGAGTCTGTAGAGCTTCGATCTACGTCAACCGTCTTACCATTTCGGCCATCGTTCTCTTATCAATAATACAGTTAAATTTAAGTATATATATAATATTTGTGCTGTCTCACAGAACTTGTATTACTAATAGAATGTAGAACTGTACTTCAGTTTTTCAAAATTCATAAAATAATTTGCGCGTATAAGTTATAGTTCGTTAATGTAACAGACAGACGGACTAATACGCTATACACGTATATACAACTGGATTTGTACAGGTAACGTAGTAAGGGAAATAATCGTTCAATTTACTCCGCAGAGAGATAGCCGAGTTATCTCGCTTTATTATATATACAATTGCTTTAATCATAGAAAATTGATTATTATTCATGTATTTACTCATCAGATTATTTTTTTTGTCCCCCCTGATTAAATAATCAGACGTTCTATGAGCGTATATACAAATTAATATTAAGAGATTCTTATCTTAGATCCAAAATGTTTCCTGCCTGGTCAGTGAGTTTGAAATTTATTCTTGTCAGAAATGGATTATGAACTCGCAGGTAAACGGGGTTAATTGGTTCAGTTACAATTAAAGAACCAGGAGGGACTAACGGACTAAAACTGAATAATATGTACCCTTGCTGAGCTTGGCTAGATTTAGAAAGATCTACCTGATAGCTACCTTCAATAACATCACATACCAGATTGATTGCAATTGTTGTTGTTATATTTACAATGTCCGGCGATATATGTCTACCGGCACCAAAGGGATTGTTATTGTATTTTAGTATAACCGGTGGTGGGGCTATTTTTCTCCACGATTCAATTACTCCCGGATAATATTCTTCAATAAGATCATTTAATGATTTCTTCATTTCAGCGTTATTTAAATCTGGTATAACAAATGTTTTTAAATATTTTTCTGTTATTTTATAATGATTAAGAAATAATTGCTTAGGTTCTGGACTTGTGAAACCAATTCTACTAAGATCAGTTGCAATGTTTATAATACTTCGATTGGCGATGTATAAATCGAATAAGATACCATTCAAGTGTTTTATTGACTCGATTATTTGCTGCTTTACACTTTCATTATAATGTTGAGATAATGAAATAAGTAAATTTCTTAAATCATTAAACGTTTTATCGTATTCGGGTTTAAGAGTATCTAAAAAATGTTTAATAAATCTTACATCAACAATATCTCGTTGCTTCCCTTCTGGTGTAACGATAACATTAAATGCTGATCTAGCTATATAGGGAATTCTTTTACCGTAAAAATCGGTAAAGTAATATATATCGTCGTTTGGATCAAATTCAAATGCTATACGATGCCATGGATTTTTTCTTCGATATTCTGGATCTTTAATGAATTTTTCTTCAATCGTTTTAAATTCTTCTAGTTTTGGTTCTGAAACTCCATTATAAACAGGTGCGACTTCAGGCCATCCTAACACGGATCTAATCGAACTTTGATAAATATCTACGAGGTAATCAGGAGAATTTATTTCAATCACCGCTGATAGTGTTGGTTCATGAACAGTAATCGCTATTTTAGATTCTTTCCCTGTGATAGATTTAATTCTGCGTTGGAATTCATCATTAATCTGTTCTATTTGATAACTGCCCGTTGAAATTCCAACAACTTGCCAGTCAGGTGTTCCATCCGGTTTATTTTTATTCGCAAATACCAGTGAATTATTTGGCTGTTGTCCACCAAACGGTTTTGATCTAATATTAGGCCAACTATAATAAACTCGTAATTGCGCTAATGCTATTTCCTTTGCTGGAATTGCAGTCGGAAAATTAACGCTAAATTCAGGATTGGTTGAACTTAATGATATCATAATAGTTTTTGACGGCGTTGTATTAGCTACGATCTGCTGAAGTAATTGCGACTCTGACATTATTATTATCGTTATTATTTAATTCTCCATCTTTCCGTCACTAGAGAACGCATCGCGTTCCACTATGAATGCTTCATCGTAGGTTTTCATTATCGTTACGAACTCCTCATCGGATATTTTACCATCACTGAGAAACGCTGAAATATACAAGCATAATTTGGTGTATGCGGCTGTTGCTGTGTGCAATTTCATCACGTACTCGTTTAGTTTATTATTCGTACACGTAGATATTTTCTTAGCGATAATACTGAAAATACCTGCGCATGTTGTTGCCGTTGAAACTATAATCGTTACAACTGCAGGCGCTGTCATCGTTATTGTTGATAGTAATAATCCAGTTCCAGCAATAACAGCAGAAACCGAGTATACCATTATATCAATAACAACCATACGACGACGATATTTTTTTATCTTTATCGTGTAATCGTCGATGATATTTTTAGTTTAGTTTGACACTCACATACTTGAACGTATCTGTGACGTTGAACGTCGATAAATGACTCTTGATTCATTATACTTATCTAGGTAACTAATTGAGGAGTTTCGGCTACAAACTCAATACACCACCAATAATCTGCTGTGGTTAACTTTTTATCATCCGCTAGCAGCATAAACGTTTC
>JAECUM010017946.1:0-19853 GCA_016617855.1 Megalonaias nervosa | reverse complement strand
AATATACACTATAAAACGGACGAACTCTAGTATAGAGCATATGCGGTTTGTTTTCTAATCAGTCATTGTTTCCTTCATAGATTGGAATTCTCGAACATCTGTACATAATCCTCAACATAATGCGGCTTCTAATGTTTGTTTAGTGAAATTTAGTTATGACCGCTCTGCAGAATGTACTCACGCATGAGAAGCCATTATCTATATATGCAACGTACGGGCAATCAGCATACGTGGGGTGGCACTATTGTTGGAAGTTGATTTTCAGTGCGCGATTTGTTTTGTGCATAGTACACATTATTTCTCTATTGACTGAAAGTGAGAGATTTTGCTGCTTCCACTGCTGCTACTACTACTACTACTTTTATTTACTGCATTTTAACGTTGGCTGCTTGCTTTGGGGAAAGTGGATGGAAACGTGGTCTAACTTTGGTCACTATTCGGGCATTTTGATTGCCTTGGTCATTATACGTTAATTTCTTCGTTCATACCATAGTGTAGCTGAACATTGTTATCTGTTTTGGATAGTAACAAGGAACATGTTTAACTCTGGATTAAATTTCAGAATTAGGTCCTTTTGAATATAGTCCGGAAGGCATATACATTGGTCAAGCTAAGATGTATTATTGTTTGCGTTTATGTATGTGATTCATCGTGGCTGGTGAGAATCACTTTCACTGAGAAAAAAAAAAAAAAAAATCCGGGCAAAGAGCAAAGTTTACTACTGAAAATAGACTTTTAATTTCGAAAATAAAGAAATTTAATTTAACAAGTTCAAACCAGATCAATAACTGTTTTTCTAAGGATAGTTGGTCTTCCACAGAAGATATATCATCGTCAGCAAGTCATGTAACCACGACCCTATTTCACCCATATATAGCAAGACTCGTGACGGCTGGAGTGTCGTAAATCTTCTCTTGCAAGTTTTATCTTGCACACTGCCTGTCCAGCCCAAGCATGTTCTTTATGCTGATCGTCCAAAGAGGTACCTTCTGGTGCAACTTATGTATTCGAAACCGGGACCTCTTGCATAAGATGTCGACGTTTTAACTACTAGAGCACTGGACCGGATTAAAGGTCCATGCATAGTAAGCATTATGAGCATCAATAGGTGACAAATTTGCAGACCTCACGATTCTGGTTGCTGAAGAAATAAGCATAGACTCCTTGATTTGCATTTTCAATGCGGCAGTAATAGGAACAGTCAGTGAGATGCTTCGCAAGCATCGTACGATAAAACCCTGGACCAGAGCAGATACCCAAGACCTCTGTGATGTGAGGAGAAATCTAAGGTGGAAGCGAGAAGACAGTGA
This sequence comes from Megalonaias nervosa, assembly GCA_016617855.1. Lineage (NCBI taxonomy): Eukaryota > Metazoa > Mollusca > Bivalvia > Unionida > Unionidae > Megalonaias > Megalonaias nervosa. The sequence goes on along the minus strand of JAECUM010017946.1, from coordinate 18,543 downwards.
AGGGGGAGAAAAATATAGAGAGATTAACAACATAATTAAGAAAGGCTTAAATAAAGGAAGTCTGGATAGAGGACCGATGTACAAAGTCGAGAAAATCCTTTGTTCAAAATGTCAGAGGGAAACTTGCAGATCTACATATGTAATGTTTGGAGCAAGTATCTTTTTATTTATAACATACGAACCAGTTATAGTTTCGTAAACATATTCATGGATTATTCTCTTGTACTCAAGGTATAATATACACTATAAAGCAGATGAACTCTAGTAAACAGCATATGCATTCTGTTTTCTAATCAGTCATTGTTTCCTCCACAGATTGGAATTCTTGAACATATGTAAATAATCCTCAACAGAATGCGGCTTCTAAAGTTGATTTAGTGAAATATTTAATTGGGACTGCTGTGCAGAATGTCCTCACGCATGAAAAGCCATTATCTATATATGCAACGTTCGAGCAATCAGCGTACATGGGACGGCACTATTGTTGGAAGTTTATTTTCAGTTCGCGATTTGTTTTGTAGATAGTACACATTATTTCTCTATTGACTGAAAGTGAGAGATTTTACTACTTCCACTGTTACTGCTGCTGCTGCTACTACTACTACTACTACTACTACAACTATTTACTGCATTTTGACGTTGGCTGCTTGTTTTGGGGAAAGCGGATGGAAATATGGTCTAACTTTGGTCACTATTCCAACATTTTGATGGCCTTCGTTATTATACGATAATTTCTTTGTTCCTACCATAGTATAGCTGAACATTGTTATCTGTTTTGGATTGTAACAAGGAATATGTTTAACTCTCCAATGAAATTTCAGAATTAGTTCCGATTGGATATAGTCCGGAAGGCATATAAATTAGACAAGCTAAGATTTATTATTGTTTGCGTTTATGTATGTGATTTATCTTGGCTCGTGGGAATCACATTTTACTGAGGAAAAAAGAATTCAGGGCAAAGAGCAAAGTTTACCACTGAAAATAGACTTTCAATTTCGGAAATAAAGAAATTTGGTTTGACAAGTTCAAACCGGATCATTACCTCTTTTTCTAAGGATAGTTGGTCTCCCACAGACGAAATATCATCGTCAGCAAGTCATGTTATTTAGCAAGTCACCAATATGTAGCAAGACTCGTGATGGCTGGAGTCTCAGATCTTCTATTGCATGTTTTATCTTGCACACAGCCTGTCCAGGCCAAGCATGTTCTTGACGCTGAACGTCCGGAAAGGTACCTTCTGGTGCAACTTATGTATTCGAAACCGGGATCTCTTACATAAGATGCTAACGTTTTAACCACCAGAGCACTTGATCGTATTAAAGGTCCTGGCATAGTAAACATCATAAGCATCAATAGGTGATAAATTTGCAGAACTCACGATTCTGGTTATTAAAGAAATAAACATAGACTCCTAGATCTGTATCTTCAATGCAGTAGTAATAGGCACATTCAGCGAGATGCCTCGCAAGCATCGTATGATAAAGAAGCCCTGGACTGCAGCAGATATCCACGACCTCTGTGATGTGATGCGAAACCTGAGGAGGAAGCGAGAAGACAGTGAAGGAGCAGAAGAAGATAGAGAGATTAACAACATGATTAAGAAAGGTTTAAAGAAAGGAAAGCTGGATAGAGGACCAATGTTCAAAGTCGAGAAAATCTTTAATCAAAATAACAGTAAAAGGGAATACCGGCCTGTGATAGACCGGACAACAGAAAAACAAGCTAGATCTGCCACGATCCAGGGCAAGACTGGTAAGAGTCTCAAAGATCAAGAGATTCGTAATACTGTTGAGAGCTTTACAACCAGGACCAAGCTGTGATACACTTCCCAATGACCACAACAGAGGTTGACAATCCGATCCTCAGGGAAGAATTAGGGGCTGCAAGAAAGGCACGTAAGAAATAGACGTCACCTGGGGTAGACAATATAGCAGATGAACCTGTTCAGCATTAGCAACCTCCATGGTAGATGTTCTCACAACAGTCTGCAACAAATCTGGCAAACAGGAGAATGGCCCATCCCATTGACGCAGTCTCTAATCACCATTTCTATGAAGAAAGTGAATCTGCAGCTGTGAAAGTACTGGAGAAAAATCAGTCACCACTCACCTTAGTTAGGTCACCATATAAAGGTTGTGCTTACGTTCATCCTCGTGAAACTTCAGACACAGTATATCATAACTGAAAAACAGATAGGTCGCAGACCAGGATGTAGCACTAAAGGACAGATCTTCAATCTTAGACTCCTCTGCGATAGTATCTGCAACATCGACATGACCTCTAGTATGTCTTTATTGACATTACGAAGACTTTCGACAGGGTATGGCATACAACTTTGTAGAAATAAATCATAATGGCAAAATTAATCAGCATCTTAGAAAACATACATGACCAGGCGAGTAAGGCAGCTTGCGTCAAGGAGATTGGTTCAGAACCGCACCTAACCTTTCAGAGACAATCCTACGTACCACAGTGAGAAGGGAAGATAAAACAAAGCAGACAGAAAAGCGATGGAAGACAACATCAAAAAGAGTGGAGAGACATTAACTTTGCAAAGTCCCAAAGAACATTGAACAACAGTGCACAAAGTGTGGCAAAGTCATTAGTTGCGCCCCTACCCTCAGTCACGTCACAGAAGAAATGAAAAAAATGAATGATAACGATAGCAGGAGGGACATGGACATTCTGGTGCACTTTCGTCCGCATTGTGGGCTAATTTGATGGTGTGTTCATTTACTGGAGGTTAAAAGTTGTCCTTCTTGCTAACATGGACCATTCAAAATGGCCTTTACAATGTTTCAGGGTGTCCGACTTTAATATGAATGCAGTACATACGCTCGCGTTATTTATTTTGTATAAAGAATGTACATATGCTGCTAATTTTCGGGCGTATGATTTATGGTGTTTTTTTGTAGTGTTTTATAACGGTATTTCTTATGTCCTTTTTCACCGACATTTAAGCTACTGTGTGTCCTATATGGTAGATATATGGGGTAATTGCTACCCGTTAACACCTCCAGGTTGTTGTTGGTAAACTGCGAGTGGTTTAACCTACAATTTTGGACGAGAAAATGGACTAATTCTTGTTCTCATCAACTTTTGCTCATTATAAATTACATATTTTGATAGAATATTAGAATGTACTAATTCATGTTCTCATAGTTTAGCAAAAAGATATTTGCAGTAGTAATTAATGGGTGAAATTCAGCCAAAAGGATCATTTTGAAAGGCATAGTAATTTGAATATTTATAAATGGAAAGTAAAGTTAAGAATTTGAATATGTTATGTGTGCTAAACACTATGCAGGCATTTGCGCAATTTTTGATGAAATCTCAGGGCATAACTATCATAAGCTAACAACATTTGTATATAGCTGAACATTATAATCTTTTCATAAGGACTGTGACGAGTTTATTTGTCAGCTAAGCATGCATATTTCTGGTCGAAGCAACGGTGATTTTGAATACATTAAGTCAAATTGTGAGAAACCAAGTGTGGTACTGAATGTGAAGATTGGAAAATGACTGTAAAGTATGTATTCTAAAGGGTAGAAAGAGCATAAGGTTTGTACTAGACGGGATTTCAAAAACCCGGATGGATGGATGATCCAGACAGACACATTTTGCTACGTTTTTTGCTTAATGGGTAAATGGCGGAGACCGATAAGGCTTCGAAACTAAATTTAAGAGATACGATGTACTGCGTGGTCAAGCCCAAGGTCAACTTTATTTATTCTATTTGAATGGGGATAGGGGTGGGTGAGGTCGGTGCAGGGATAGAATCAGCCCGTTATTAATTAATTTATCGCACTGTTACCACCTGAATATCTTGTTTTGTCATGATTCGAAACTAATTTCGTACACACCACTGGCCAACACGGTACCTAGCTTTCTGGGGTGATCGGTTATTATCAATAGTTTGATTTACGTCTAGAGTTACCAGCTTTTCGACACCTATGATAATACATACACGTGCATTGCAATCGGTGTAAGAGGACAACCCGCGCAGATGATCATTGGAAAGGGAAAGGAGGCTGCCAGAGGATGCCTGTACTATTGAATGATAAACATAAGCATTTAGATGCCTTTTTTGCATTGATCATTTAGTTTAACTTGTTTGTCAACGCCAACGATTTTATCACTCTTATATATAAACAATTCTATATTACCTTAAACCGGTGAAATAGAAAATGTATTAAAAATACCCATATTAAAATCAAAATTTAAATTAAAATTATTTGATACATATATCATCTAAACAAACTAATGCTAGGTTGTACATATTCACACCAACTGATCCCTGAAATATCAATATTAAGTAGTTTGCAAGAACTTGTTTTAAATGATGACAAAAACAATCCCACCAGGCATATACAACTAGATCAATTTACACATATTTGATGTCACCAGTAATACAATATAAACATCACCTCCAGTAAGGTCAGTATTAAATAATTGCAAGAACTTGATTTAAGTAGCAATACAATACGAACAATGCCATCACTCATAGGCAACCTAATCAATGTACATGTACTCGATCTTAGACGTAATAAAATGGAGATAAAACAGCTAGGCAACGTAAACAATTTACATGAAAATGTGCAAAAGGTTAATAAATTGGAAACAATAACATTAGATATCTAGCTGCTACACCGTTAAAATTGGAAATATTAACACTTGAAATATGGCCGCGCTAAAGCTTAATAAATTCGTAAAAATAAAACTGGACATATGCATGCAGAAATGAGTACTCAAGCAAATTTACAATAACTAGGATTATGTTCTAATAATTGAGACAAGGCAGAAATATTTGGCTAAGATACTTGCATGAAGCAAATACAGTTGAGTTTACTGACTTAAGTATTTTCTTGAAACTACAGCAAATCTAATTGTCTTGATTTTAATTCCTAGGGCAATGAAAGCTTTTTTTCAGTCGCAAAAGGATTCAATACATACTGGGCACACTATATACGCACGGAAGATTTTATAACATTTTAAAGAAAATTAGGTAATTTGCATGACAAAAATCTATTGATGCAATTCAAGGAAGATTTGATTGAGAAAATGGGATACTGGTTACTGCTGCGATACAAATATTATATTTTCATGACCACGGTGGCTATGTGTGTCTTTATTGAATGTTTCATTGTAGACATACTACAATAAAAGTATATTTGTATATTTAATGCCATATAAATTGATATTATAATGAGTTATACAAACATTTGGAACGTTAGTGGATCGTGCGTGCGCTCTTGAATTAGGTATTAATGAATTTGCAACAAATACTGAATCTATCAATATTAGACAAACACGTCCATCGTTGGAGTTTTGCTATATATTTTAACTATGAATAACAATTAGCAAGTCTTACCAATGGCGGCGATGCTGTATCAAAGTAGTGCATACATTATAAGGCTAATATTGTCATCACATTTGTTGATGATGATCAGTTGGCGAAGGCTCAACATGAATTCCAAAAGGTTCCTGGAAAACTACTGACATTACCTGTAATTATTTCGTAGAACGTATGACAGAACCTAAATATTTACATGGGCAAGGATGTAGTTAAATACATTGTTTTTTATATTAAGCTATGAAAATATAGCTAAATTAGGTATTAAGTAAAATGTTATATTTATAGTTTGTTGATATGAAAGATAAAATAATGAACGACGGTCTATTCCTGTTTATCTTCTGATAAGGTATCAATATAAACTAATAGTGATCACATATTTAAATAAGGTAATTACAGAAATATCGCGAAGTGATTTCAGTTCCAAATTTAAGTATGGGAGGAACACTATAAAATGTCTCTATTCCGAACACCTCTGAATAATGAGTTTAACATACGAACAAAATCTGAAAAAAGAATGAATCAAAAATAGGAATGAATCTAATTGTTTCATTCTCTTCTTATATACACCTTCAAGAATCTATTATGAATTTATGTCGCAATATATCCCATGTGTCAGATCTATTCAGGTAAGATAATCTACACAATAGGAAATAACTTAACTAAGAAGTATCATGGCCGACCTGTCCAGTGGGAAACATCCCCAAACTTGTCATCATGTTTACTTCTAATATTATTATTAGTAACCGAAAACAAGTACGTAGTCATCAATTTATAGATTCCACGCAACTGTACCTTCTTAATATCTTAAAATAGAATCTATGCACATACAAGAATTTTAACTGTAAATAATCACTACAAATTAACAGTAACTAATACAAATCAGAATGAAAAACCTAGAAATATACATAACATGTCACCTCAAATGGAAAATAATGATTTATGCAATAAAGCTTTTATCCCACATCAACCAAAATAAAAATTAACATTACACAAGCAGTTGTTTTATGAATAGCAAAACCCGTATATGAATTAAGGCAATACAGATCTTTTATATACGTGAAAGTGTATCTAGGATAAGGCTGTTCATTGCCTTGCTTTTCCTTGCTTTGCCTAATATCGATGTATTCTTTAAAGTCTGATGAATCTTTCCCCTGGCATTCAGGGTGATATGCAGAGGATTTAAGTTGTTAGATATCTAATTCAAGCATCGTCTTGAAATATTCCTGACATGAAATTAGAACTTTGATCGGATTGGCCGGACTTGTGATGGCAAAAATGTGTAAAGAACTTTATTACAGCTCTTAATATAGTTTTTTTCTTCATAATCTGTAATAAGAATTGCCCCTTCAAACCTTGTTGACGCATACATTATGGTCACAATATTGGCTGCCTGACTTGGTTTTAGATAAGGGATTACACAGTCTACAAATATTCTGCTGAATGGTTCGCCAAATGCAGCAAAATGTTGAGCGTTAGGCATCTGATTCGGTTTTCCTACAATTTGCCAAGTGTAGCAAGATCTACAATATTGGGAAACATCACTTTTGATTTTCGGGCAATAAAATAATGTAAAATCTTATGTTCAGTCTTACTGACTTCTAAGTGATCAACTGAAGGTGTTTCATGTACCAATTTACGAATAACGACTTAAGAACAACAATTTGATAACTTATTGGCCACAATAATGTCGAATTTGCACAGGAGAAGTTTAGAAAATGTGATAGATGGTACCCTACTAAAAATGTTGATAAAGAGTATGATAACCTTAGACAACTCATATTAGTTGAAGACGTCAAGAATTCCATCCATCATACAATCAAATGAAGACTTACCTTGATGAAAACCAGGTTGACCCTGAAAACGTTGCTCGTACAACTGCCGTCTATCCCTTGACCCACAATGTTTCATTTGTCAATTAGGTTTCCTCTCAGAAGGTTTATAGTAAGAAGCTGTCTTAGAAGGTTCATGGTAAGAAGTTTTATGATCGTACTTACAAATGTCACAACGCCACAACTTGGGACATGAGTGGTAAAGGTCCCGGGTTCAGATCCCGAACGAACCCCCAGACTCTATGGAAATAAGTTTAGTAATAGATTCAAGCAAAACCAACAAGTTTATTTCTTGTAATATCTAAACTTCCCTCGATATGCCTCAGTTACCAAAACAAAGCGCTTTAAATTTCTTGCCTCGACCAACTCGTGTTGAGCACTTGCTTCTACTGACAATGAAGTATAAACTTGACGAGCTTTACCAATAAGTACACTCTTTAATAACAAATTCCAGTGCTTTCAAATTTTCATTTTTTTTTTCAAATCAGACAAATATTGTTCTACCTGTTTATTTTTAAAATGAGGTATTAATATAATTTTTTTAATTTAATTCAATAATCAAACTGCCATGAGGAAAGTGCTTTCTACTTGATATTTCTAGTCCTTTTGATTTTAATGGCATTTCTCTTTCATCCTTTTCTTGTTCTCTCTGTATTTTCATTTCTCTATCTTTTTTGTATTTGTAGTTTCATTTGCATCTCGTTCTATCATTTGCATTTGCACCTTCATTTGCCTCTCTTTATCTTCTCTTTCTCTTTCTTCCTTTTGCATCTGCATTGCCGATATTCTCATTCTCTCTCGTTTTTGTCATTTTACATTTGTATTTGCTATCTATTTCCTTGTCCTTGTTTTGAGGCTCAAATTTTCTTATCTATATTACCCTCTGGTATTTTAATTTTAAATTTTAAAATTTTATTTCCAAACCAGATACGGGTTGATTAACTCAAATCGAAACACTTTAATCTAAACATTCTTTGCCATTAAATATTTTGACCAAATTATTTTAATTTCCTCTTTTAACAAAGATGATCTTACGTTTGAAAGTGGATAGAGGTTGGGGAGCTGTAGCAACTTACCTTTCTTAAACACCCCGACCCCTCTTCGATCGGATTGGAAACAAAACTCTCCGCCCTAAATAATATGTGAAAGCTCGTTAGTTTCACTATGTCAAATCAACCAAAAGGGACAAAGGCATAATAAATTTCAAATGAGAAAATTTATTTTCTCTGAAATCTTTCTGATATTCATATCCCGAACGAGTTCCCCAATTTCAGTTACAACTCTATGGTCATGAATTAAGTAACATAAATAAGCAAGGCCATCAAACTTTGTAAATCGTAACAAATTATTTAATTTTCAAAAGTTATAAAATGCAAATGGAAAAGGGACGTACACTATTGTGAAATGAATGCAAAATAAGACAAACAAGTTATTTTTAAGTCCCTAAGAATCGAATGGTAAGAATGAATATCAGATCCTAGAATGTATGCATCACAATGGCATTGTCCAGAATTCCTTTCAATAATTCTCAATAGTCCATGTATAGTGTTCTTGACTAATAATCACTTTGTATTTTCAATGAATAATCCTAACAAATGTCTCCCTCAAATTATTTAAGCACAACATCAAACACATCTGCAAAACATTAAAATTAATCAACAGGAGGAATGGATCTGGTTTATGACATTCAATAGAATTACTATCAGATCAATATTATTTATTATACAATTTATACAGGAATCCAACAGTCAATTAATCGTCCATAATGTAAGAAAAGCCTTTTATAAGCAAAGGAAGATTAAACATTGATTTTACTTCTTCCTTTCTTTTCTGCTGTAGTGAATTCCTTGACACCTTCATCATCATCATCATTTTTCGGATCTCTGTGGCCTGTGTTATTTTCTTTAAGTCAGCTGTTATGGTCCATGATTCACATGCGTAGAGACATATCGAGATCACCAGTGAGTGCATCAGTCTGTCCTTTGAACTGAGTGCGATGTTCTTGTCGTTCCAGATGGGCTTCAGTTTTGACAGCGCTGATGGTGCCTGCGCAATCTTGGAGATTACTACAGGCTTCGATCCTTCATCAGTTACAATTGCCCCCAAATACTTGAAGTTGTGGACTGTTTCTAGCTTCGTACCTTGGACCCTGATGTCAGTACTGATGCCCTTGGTGTTGTTGGTCATCAGTTTGATCTTCTCTGCACTGAGTTCCATGCCGTAGGCTGCAGAGGTTTTGTCGAGGCTCTCTACTAAGCTAGCTATTTCTTGCTCATTTCCTGCTAGTCCATCAATGTCGTCGGCAAAACGTAAGTTGGTGACAATTCTGCCTCCGATGCTGAGTGTCCCTTCATGCTTTACAAGCGCGTCAGCCATGATTCTCTCCAGAAAGATTTTGAATAGTGTGGGAGAAGGCAGACAGCTTTGTCTGACTCCGACTGTCGTTATAACCAGTCCCCTATGTTACCGTTGAAGTATACTGCACTGATGGTCTTGTCACTATTTCTGTGATGAGGCTGGCATTGATGTTGTACAGTTTCTTGGTCGCCCACAAGGCTGCATGCCATACCCTGTCAAATGCCTTCTTGAAATCCACAAAGACATGATACAGATCTTGCTGGTATTGAAGGTACTTCTCACACAATATCCTGAGGTTGAAGATATGCTTTGTTGCGCTGCTCCCTGCTCTGATTCCTCCCTGCTCCTCGGCAATGATATTTTCAGCCTGTTGCTTTATTGTGTTCAGCAGTATCCTCAACATGACTTTGCTTGGATGGCTTATAGGACTGATTGTACGGTAGTTTTGGGGACGGTGATGATCAGTGATTGGGTCCACGGCTATGGCCATTCTCCTGTTTCTCAGATCTTGTAACAGATGTTTGTCAGAGCGCTAATCATTGCTTCTCCCCCTGCTTCGACCAGCACTGATGGGATGTTGTCCACTACTGCTGACTTAATCTTTTTCAGCGATCTCACGGCTGCTTCTACTTCTTCCCGTAGGATAGGGTGGTTGTTGTTGTTAGTTGTTGGAGGGACGTTCAGTACCTCTGGATCTACTGTGGCTCAGTGGTTGTACACTTCTGCACAGTATTCTGTCCATCTTTTCAGAATGTCTTTTCTTCTGTGAGGCAGTTTCCGGCTTTGTCATGTAAGGAGGTAACTCTCCGTTGTTTTGTGCTTGTGAGATCTTGGACCAGTTGGTATGCCTAACACCTTCACCGTTCAAAAGTCAAAGGAATGAAATCCATATAAATAGAATCCACTGCCTCATTATGCGTAGCTCCTAATCCACGACCTTTATTTCCATATACATCATGTAGCAGATATTTGACTAAATAGCAACATTGCCCAACGACCTGACCCGCATATATTTAGTCAGAGCCTCACTGCACAATGCATTAATGGATTTCCCAAAGACCCAATGCCACTTAAGAAATTATCTACTTTAAAGAATTAGTAAACTCCTTTGCAGTATTTAACTTAGGCAGTATAATGTCATCCTAAACCCAGACAATTAGGCGCTGTATACAACTATTGGACAAACTAGCAAGATGAAACTACTGATCTGACCGATATAGAATCAGATGGATGAGATCATCTTCAGTCCAGACAATTAGGTCCCTCAGAAAAAGTGCAGTATCTGATTAGTCGAGAGCGGCTTTCATCTAGCGAAAATAGATTACGTAAACTGAAGGTGTATATAACAAAAACTTTTGTAAGACATTAATGAAACCAGATCAAAATAATGATTCCTTGGTAGTAACTGGATTCAAACTGAAACTTATCCCCTCTCTCTAAATACTCACTTAACCTCTCTCTATCTAACCATTTCTTAAAGATGCCATAGGTACATAGTTGGTCAAAATTGATCAATTTATTCAGATTGGAGTGCAAGACGACAAAATAGCACCTTGGCAATTAAAGTATATATTTACCAGAGGATCAAGTTACTCTCTCACTGGACACTTTTTACGGTTGCCATAGTCACCGAGTTGTTCAAGTGAGAGGAAAAGTCATCCGATTGGACTGCAAGACGAGAACGTTGCCACCTAAAACTCAGATTCACCTCTGGACCTAGAAGTGTACGACAGCTCCAAACATTTATCAACACAAAAGATAATGAAATAATGCTCCATGAGCAAGCTTATTAATGAGCCGTACACGTCAAACGGTCACTTACGACTTAAGTTCAACATTGGTCAGTCAGAATAAGTTTTGCCATATTCAGGGTCAGGTGCCAGAAATCGGAGAGGAAATATCAGAGGCGACCCACTGTTGTATATGGAAGGGAGGTGACAATCTGCGGTTGTCATATGCTGGATCGTCCAGAATAACATCCTCATACTACAAGGAAGGAATTTAGGGGACTAACTTTATATATACGAGACATCAAGGCGCATTAAAACATTCCAACTACTACAGCATAAAAATACAGAATAGAAAGGGACAATCGAAATAGGTATGGAAGTTGAAAATGCTGAATGGCCGCCAATTTGTGATAAAGGCAGGCCCTTTCCTACTTCCCCTTTAGCCACCCAGGGACAAAAACAAACAAACAAAGAAATTGCATAGTAATCAGCAATGAGCATTATGAAGATGAAGCAAGTGATCCTAATTAAGGGCACTCTGTTCCCTCTTGGAGATGGAACAATGAAACATAATAAAATGTGCTCTATTTGTTGAGAGTCAGGCCCAGAAAGTGCATTTCTCATGCATTGCTGCGACTTACAAGACCCATGACAATAGGAAACAGCCTTTTTAGTCCATCCAGATATTCAGATATTTATCTGAGTCTTATATTTGTCTATTTCCATATATCTATATATTCTTACTTTCTTTCCCACGTATGTGATTGTATAGTTGTGGATGATGGTCTTACTATGGGCAATCATACCGTACCCCCTACTTTAGGTAGATAGGATTTTATATATGTACACTATGTAGTTAAACAGTTGGTAACTAATATAGAATAAGAAAAGTATGAGAATTTAACACAGAATTTTAACGTGGGGAAATTTAACTTGCATGGGACTATAGAGCGACAAAGGTTTGAGACTGTCTAGGGAAAAGGGGAAAATGGAACAGAGAGACAAGTGATTGGGACTGTTTACGGACAACGGGAATTGAACATGCTTGGGACTGTCTTGGGACAAGGGGAATATAAAATAGCAACAATATATTGGGCCTGTATAGGGACAATGGGAATTTAACATAGGAAATGCTTAACATGGGTGGGCCTGAATAGGAACAATGGAAATTTGACATAGGGAATTTATCATGGTCGACCCGCATTAAAACTTTACAAACACGATCATCCTAACATCTAGTTGGTAATACATGCAAATACTGCCTCGCAAACAACCAAAATGCCACTTTAACAGCTATTATATTTAACATCATGTTTATCTGCTCTCCCTAATTAAGTCATAACTATATGGGATTTACCATTAAAGACATTTTCATGAGGTCTAGTTTGTCCTAATGATAAAGATGCCGATCTGGCCAGTTGGTCTTAATTAGAAATGGTTCTGCTCGAATACTAAATATGGCCGCCACAGTAGTCATCCTCAAGATCTTGCTATTGCATTTCCTCCTGAACTTATGGTTATACCAACATGGGAGTTTCACTAATATGCCTCTGATGAGGTCTAGAGGGGCCTAAATGTAAATGGTACCGATCTGACGTCACATAGCCTTTTCAATACGTTACATTTTTGTGATGTCTAGTTGGTTCCTCAATGAAAATAGTGCCTATCTGACATCCAATATGGCCAACGCAGCAGCCGTCTTGAAAATGCTCTTTACTGCTCCTCTTAACTGGAAGGTCATATTGAAGTAGGGTTGTCATAAGGCTACTATGATATGTGGTTAGTCTTGAATGAAAACGGTGCTGACCTGACTTCAAACATGCCTGCCGCAAGGATCATATTGAACACTTTGTCACTAATTCTTTAGAAAGGACGGCCATATTAATATGTGGTTTAGTCCAGTTTCACCAAAATGAAAAAGGCACCGATCTTACATCCAATATGGCTAATGCTGTCGTTAATTAAAAGCAAACAAAACTTAAGAACATCTGTGATAGTTAAAATACCCAAACGTTAAACAAGAAAAGGTCTTATCTTGAATTCCACAATTCGTTTTGGACAGTAGAGTATCAGTGACTCCGAGGGTCTCCTTTGAATGGATGGACTTTGAAAATACAAAATTGGTCATATTGACAGAAGCCATTTATAATGCCGATAATTGGCTCACATAATATTAATATGAGCACACACACACACACACACACACACACACACACACACACACACATATATATATATATATATATATATATATATTATTATATTATATATATATATATATATATATATATACATATATATATATATATATATTATGCTACAACAACATTCCTTTCAAGTGCGCACTCGATCTTTTCAATAGTAGCTGTGCTCATTAAGAGTCGTGTTAGAAACGAATTTTGCACTGTTTGTTGTCAGACACTGAAAATAATGCTGCAAGCAAAACGTGCAAAACAGAGAATGTAATTTATCTCATCACATGTAAGATTTGTATCCTTCTGTGTGTCAGAGAAACTGAAGAGTTCCACAACAGTACCAGTCTTCCTAGTTCTGAACGGATGATAAAGAAACTAAACAGAAAACCAGTTGCAGAACAATTATATTCGCGTGGTCACACATTCAGTGATATAAAAAGGTTTGCAATTACTCATAATCTCAACTGGAGTTTCAAGACCAGGAAAGAAAAGGAAACTTGCTGGTTATGTTGCCGTAGAACATTGAATCCTATGAGTTTAAACCAAGAAGACTAGAAAAGGACACCAATGCACAAATAAAATTATCATCATTTTGCAGCCGGGACGTTTTCATTTAGATAATACTTTCAATTTGCTTATTAGTCACCCATTAAAATACAGTTACCATTAAAGCAATACAATATCCTGGATATAATTTGTGGTTACGCAAATTTACAGAAGAGATGGTGATATGTCTCATAGATTTCAAGGTCATTAAAACATATTTTTCAACATCAGCATCAAGTTGAATCCATCTAGTTGAAACATCAAAACTTTCAAGCTTTCATTCCTGTCAAATTAGTCAGCGTAAAACTGTGTAACCTCAACGCTTTTTGTATTTTCTGTTTGTGTTGTCTCTGTTTTGTAATTGCCATTAAAAAAGATTATTTAGAGTCGAACACGATTAGACTAGGTAGAAACTATTTTTGCATTGTTGATTTTCTGTTTACTGCATATACACACACACACACACACACACACACACACACACACACATATATATATATATATATATATATATATATATATATATATATATACTTTATATACATGATGTGTACCATCAGCAATATGGACACTGCCAACCTGTAAGTAGTTTAGATTCAGAATGAATATCAGAGATATAAAATCCACGAAAACTTGTATAATTTTTGCAACACAACTACTACTCTCCACTCTACCCCACCCCAAACAAGTATAGGACTAGAAAAGTGTAGGTGATGCATGAGATGGTAAGATGATAAGATATATTTTATTGTACATTAGAAAATAATATTAGTTTTAGGTGAGCATATTGTTGTAGTTTATACACATGTCTGGTACCACTATGCTTTGCATGGGGAATTAGACAAGCATAATTGTTTTCATTTTACACATTTATTTTTATAGGATCCATTACAGCACTACATGATACCGCTCCGGTGGCCTAGTGGTTAGAGCGTCCGCCTCGGATGCGGGAGGTCGTGGGTTCGATCCCCGGCCGAGTCATACCAAAGACTTACAAAAAATGGTACTAACAGCTGCCTCGCTTGGCGCTCAGCATTAAGAGGTTAGTGTTAGGACTGGTCGGCCTGGTGTCAGGATAATGTGACTGGGTGGGACATCATGCTACATGTCTGCGGCATGATGCCCCAGTGCTAGACATCACTATAAACTGCAAACATCGTAGCGATATGACTGAAAAATTGTTAAAGCTACGTTAAAAATCCAAATCACATCACAACACAACACAGCACTACATTATGACTCCCTGCATTATGGTTGACCCTAGCTTATAAATGAAAACAACAGACCCTGGGAAGCTGCCTAGACTTATCGATCAGCTAAAGCTTTGATCACATTTGTGTCACGTACTGACATTTATTCCTAAAACCAAAATGAATAAAGCCTAAATTCAACAATATATTGACACCAATAAATTCACTCTCCCTATACAAATTTGCAACATTTAATTTGTAACAGAATTTCCCAAGAAGCATTAGTGAGATTACATATAAAATAGTTCATTATGAGCTAAATAGTTCAATTACACTGGAACTAATTAGCTCTATTATAAAGCACTTTACAAAAAATGAAAGAAATACAAATTTACCATCAAACAGCCATAAAACAAAATGTAAAGCTTTAAAGGTGATCATGTCAATAAATGATTGTAAATCTACAAAGTACACCATTGTCATCAGAAATAAAAGATGTCTTTTCTTTCACTGGGTTTCAGTAGCTAACACTGTACATCCCCAATTACTAGTCCTGGGTGGATTAAGGATGGCACAATATTTTACAGTAATAACA
This sequence comes from Megalonaias nervosa, assembly GCA_016617855.1. Taxonomy (NCBI): domain Eukaryota; kingdom Metazoa; phylum Mollusca; class Bivalvia; order Unionida; family Unionidae; genus Megalonaias; species Megalonaias nervosa. The sequence continues at coordinate 2,741 of JAECUM010017946.1, read as the reverse complement.
GTACTCCAAAATGTATTCACCTATCATACAACAAGAAATAACGAAATATATAAACAAAGTTTGGAACATTATATAAAAAAAAAATGTTTCATTTAAGGCATATCCAAATATCACCTGAAACAAACAATGTGGCACTTTAATAATATGACCAACAATATGATACATTGTTGGTAAGATCTTAAATTAAATAATTTACAAAACTTGGTGATATCAATTTTTCAATTGTTTTCAGCCATGTAAACACTCATTAAAATGTCAGCAATGCTTGGTAATTCAAAAACCTTTTCAAACGCCTTTAATATAAGAAACATCTATAGATGAAATAAAAACTTAATTGATATTAATGCTGAAGAAGATCAAATAAATAAACGTTTAAACATGGAATAAAGGTCTAAAAATTGTTTCCTGTCTAATTGTCAGACTTCTGTGGATACATCGTTGGTTTGTGAAATTATACTTGTTCATGAAAACTCTGCAAGTGTTTTCATTGTTTGTCTGTCCATCACACTCTAGTCATTTTTGTATTGAGGACATTTCGGGTCACGCAGTGGGACATTTATTCCATGATCACAATTCTATTTTTAAAATGTCCCACTCATGTTAGTTATATACATAAAAAGGCAGGGCCTACCGCAATTTTGTATCTAACCATGGTAACAGTATTTCCATTAAATGTCAACCCTGAATGAATCTATCTTTGATGTATGGATTCAGAAGAAAAAATATATGATGTAAATGTTAGTACCAAAGTGGTTTAGTAACTATTAATAATTATTAAAATGGTTTAATTATTACTATGAAAATATGAACAAAATATTAATATAAGCCATTATAATATCATTAGAACTGATGGACATGTATTTGAACAAAGATTACCGCATACAGACTAGATCATGTATGTATCTATGAATATGTATGTGTAGGTAGGTAGGTAGGTTTATCATGACTGGCTTAGCAATGTCTTTCATCCATTAAATACAATTTAACACTGTAGTGATATGTTGTGTTTAGCTGTGTTCATAAACTACCCATCTTATTTAAGTTCCAGGACAAGGAGTAATGTAACCAATTTATGAAATTCTTAACTATAGCTTTCCTTATTATTACATCTAAGAGCCCTGAAATGTTGCGGGATTTTTTTTCTTCTAAAGATCTTCTCCTCAACAGGCATACAGCTAAGAAACTGACCAATTAACAAAAGATTTTTGAAAAAATTACACAGAACAAAACTAACTGCTCTGGTGGCATAGTGGATGCGGGAGGTCGCGGGTTCGAAACCCGGCCGAGTCACACCAAGACCTGAGAAAAATGGTACTAACAGCTGTTTTCCTAGGCGTTCAGCATTAAAAGATTAGTGTTAAGACTAGTCGGCCTGGTGTCATGATAATGCGTCTGGGGGGGACATCACGCTACATATCAGAGGCATTATACCCCAGTGCTTGAGATCTTTCTCTGTCTTTTTCTCTCTCTCTGTCTCTCTTTCTCTATCTGTCTGTCTGTCTGTCTCCGTATATATATATATATATATATATATATATATATATATATATATATATATACTACATGAGGTGTACATGCTTAACATCAATTTCGCGAAAAACATAAGCCGGAAAGACCAAATTCACACATATATCCATAATCCATATCTTTAATTAAAACACAATAATAGCTCAGAAAGTCACGCCACAGCCTTAAGTGATGAAATTTGCCAGGGGACATTTTACGAAACATTCCACTGCCACCTATAATAATTTCTGCCAATCGTTTTGTACATATCACCTATTTGGAGATTGTCTAGCAAAACGGTATGAAGGAAACTACAGTCATTTATAAAAGTGACCACACTGATGCAATAAAAGCATTGCATTGTGTATAATGTGTGCTAGGACTGCCTTCTTGAAAAGAATTAAAACTGTGTGCAGTGAAAGATGTTTCCTGTCTTTCCTTTGCCGTCAAAAGAAATTTGCCAGGGACCAAGTTACGAAACTGTCCCTGCCTCCTTTATTACATGCGGTGAAACTACTGTAATCTCTTGATCTACGGTATTGAGTTGGTTGGGGTTCATGTTGCCACTGGGATATGTAAATATGAAAATATGATCCATAATTTGCTTGGAGGAAACATACTTTGTCATTCTAAGGCTCCTCCGTTCATGCAAAACTTTCTCATGTCTGGCAAATAAATCCTAAAATAAAATTCACATCTTCTGTATGGGTGCATGTTTGAGTGTTCGCGTCTGTAATCAGGCAATATCTCCTGCAACATTTAATATGACTAATTCAAACCTTTATGATTGTAATGGTCAGTAGACATGACAAACAGTTTTAACATATCAAACTGACCACATGATCTGAGTTTAAAGACCCTATTTATCATGCCACCATGGACTATGTGTGGGTGTTGGTGGGGTAGGGCTTGTTTATTTTATTAAAATAATTCAGTTCATAAATGGAAAATAATATTCTTCTTCTGATTTGTTTGTATAAAGAACTTATTCTATCCATCATTTTAGCTGAGAAAAGTTTTCATAAAAAGAATAATTATCCTGACTGAAACAAAATACCCTCCCCTCCAATGAAAGGTTAGCTCCTAATTGATCAAGCATATGCAGCTCTTTAATCATAAATCTGAAACTGCTGGGTCTCCATCCTTAATATTATGGAAGTTTACCGGGCAAGACAAGACAATTTATATATCCACAATGCATGGAAAACTTGGCTGATGGGGGTTAATACACACAT
>JAECUM010017945.1:0-76300 GCA_016617855.1 Megalonaias nervosa | reverse complement strand
CAAATGGGTAATTCCACTGTCTTTCAATTTAGTTAGCCTTTCTTCACTTTGATAGTGTCTGCTTCCATTGAGCACTCAGAGGAAAATATGATCTAAGTGTTATGAGTCTATGCTCTTGAAATAAGTAACAGAAAAGAGTGAAGACAACAAGCTTTGTAAAATTGAACAAATAATTTATTTCCCAAAGTGAAAAATTAAGAAAAAAGAACTTACGGTTTTACGAATTAAATCCAAAACTAATCCAAGAATAATAAATAGAAGTCCTAGTATTAAAACGTCCTGAATGAAATCCAAAATGGAAGGCGATGACGTCTGTTGTGGTCAGCGAAGTGCTATGTGTCGACAGTCCTTTGTTGAATCACAGAAAATATTACAGTTTTGAATTCAGTATAACTTCCAATAAATGTCTTTATCCAAGAATTTTGTAGCACTTATGTATTTCGAGGGAAAAGAATCACTTGAATTTAATAAAATAAAAATTCAACCCAAACTGGTCACAATATAATAACAACTTAAAGTGTCAATTGTTTGGAGCCCGACTGACAAAGTTCTATCAATAACAACAGTTATACGCTAACTAAGATGCTGAACAGATTCCCTGATGAGGGTCAAAAGTTCCTTGTTTCTAGAAAAAAAAAAATAGAAGTTTGTAACAATTGATACATGCCACTCGTCACGTAATCCAGATATGACCTTGATTCAACTTAACAATCCTTACTATGAGAAAGATTTTTAAAAAATAATAAAAAAATGTTTACCAAAACTCTCCCTGATTTTGGAGACAATGTCAGAAGCTAGATACAATGTTTCTATTATTAGCTGCTTATCAATGAAATTTTTAATAAAAAATCAGTCAGGTCAAACAGAACTAAACGCAATTCTGGACAATATAAAATCCAGTAAACAAAGTTACATTACAATAACATGTAATGGAATTTAAAAAGTTTAAAACTAACAAACAAACAATTAAATTAAATATACATGACATAAGTATTAAACTTGTCAGGTTCTTGCTTTGTTCTCATTCAAGTGACAGCCGTTTACAATGGCATAATGTTCTTCTTTTGTATTCTTTATTTTGGGTATTTGTAGAGGATAAACAAAGAGAAATAATACCTACTTACATAAAAACTTTGACAAATCCACGAACTTAAGTACCCACAAAAATGTCTTTTATTCTTTTACAAAACCACAAAAATAAATGATACTATAATAAGTCACATTGTTGTCCTCTCTGCTCCTTACACTAAAATTTGCATTGTTATATGCCCCACGACACAATAAAAGGTTATCCCACAGCAGGAGTAGCTTTAGAATTTCGTGAGATGCCTCCAAGTAAAAATGCTAACAGCTGTAACTATTTGGTTACCAAAAAAGCCACACGTCAGAACGTTTCATTAAGGTTCCTACTTTCATTTGATTTTAGTCCTCATGCAGTATGTACAAATACTTATTTTCAATAATTCCCTCTTTCTTCATATTTGTTCTATTCAAACCAAAATTTAATTTATTTAATGATAAATTATGCATCCCTGCTAGCTTCTTCACTCATGAATTAAATTCAGTCTGTCATTTTTTTATCTCAAAAATATGTTAAACATGCAGTTGTTAGTAACTTTGCACTGTCACTTGGCAGATAAAAGAAATCAATTTGAAAGTTTCCATTTTCACGTTGTACGCATAACTTGAAATAAACAGACTGACCATTAGTGTCAACATAGCCAGAGGAAACAGCAGACATAATAATACTTATCTGGTCGTTTCTTCTTGACGAAATTCGTCAGGACCTCCATCGTGGATGGATCTATCCCCTAGAGATAAAACATCAAAGACTGGTCCATGTCAAAACTCTTAAGATGGGACGTAATGGCCAAATGATTAGGTATGCTGTCATCTTCTGACAGTATGTGTTGTACTCGACCATTTTTCTCCAAGTGCGAATTTCTGAAATTGGCTCGAAGAAGTTTCTTTACACCTTTCCTACAGTAAGAACGGGTGGCTATTTAGATACTGTCCAATAGACGTTGAAATCAGAATCCTCTAAGTTGGAGCACAATCAGTACAAACTAGTGATACAATATATTAACATCAGCGTGTTTTTCGTACCGGTACCCATAGGGCGCCCCTTTTTTTTCGCTGTTTCCTTTCGACGAAATTCATCAGGACTTCCTTTATGGGTGGTCTCTATCCCCGAGATATAAAATATCAAAGAAGTGTCTGTGTCAAATTTCAATGAAAAGGCGAGGTAGTGTCCCAAATGTAACGTAGGATATAATCTTACGGCATGTGTTGTTCTCGATCTGCATTATCTAGTCGCGAATTTCTCAGATTTAGCTCGACCAACCCTTTTTGTATTTTCCTGCTGTTAGAACGGGCCCCTAGCTAAATAATTTCCAAGAGGGGTTTAAATCAAAATCCTCTAGCGGAGGTTCCATTAGTACAAACTATTGATACAATCTATGAATATTTGAGTGTTTTTCACACCCGGTACCCGTCAGACACCTCTTATGTCGCTCTTACCACACGACGAAATTCGTCAGAACTTTATCCGTGGATGCAGTCTATCCCCTAGAGATCAAATATTAAAGAAGGGTCCATATCAAAACTCTAAAGGGGGGACGTAATGGTCCACTGTACAACGGTATATGTTGTACCCGACCTCATTTCTCTAGCAGCGAATTTCTCGAAATCGGCTCGGCGAATTTTCTTCAAACTTTCCCTGTTGTTAGAACGGGGCCCTATTTATATACTGTAAGAGAGGCGTTGAAATCAGAGTCCTCTAAGTAAGGGGTCAATAGTACAAACTATTGATACAATCGATTAACATTTGTGTGTTTTTCATAGCCGGTACCCATCTGGCGTCCCTTATTTCCCTGTTTCTTCTCGACGAAATTCGTCATGACTTCTTTCGTGGATGAACTCAATCCCCCTATAGATAAATTGTCAAAGAAGGGTCTATTTCAAACTCGATAAGGAAGGGACTCAATGGGCCAAATATATATGTAAAATACAATTTTCATACAGAATGTGTTGTACCCGACCGCCGCCTTTATGTGGCCGCGACTTTCTCGAAATCGACTCGACGTATTATTTTTTAAAACAAAATTTTTACATACTGAATTGGGAATAATAATTAAAAAAAACCTCGGTGTGAATAAGGAATAAGTATTCAAATGTATGTGAAAGTACTTGAATCGGGAATAAGTAACTGGTTACTTATTTCTTATTGAATCGGGAATAAGGAATAATTAAGGAACAAATAACCAACTTGATTTCAGTATTATTCTGCGGGTTCCAGGTGCGACAGAAGATAACTTAGTGGTGTTTGCTAAAAACGGTAAAACTAAAAATCAGTTCTAACACTAATGGGAGAGATTACTGGACGTATCAGAAGAATTGGAGACAATATGTACAGCAATCTCAACATGAGCAGAAATATAATTATCAATGTGAGAGAACCAAAATCAGAAGATGACGTGGCAACAAAAAAATACGTGGATAGTAATGATGCCACGATCAAAATTGAGATCAGTAAATGCATTGCTAAAACCGGTGATGCAATGACTGGCTCTCTCAATATGGTTAATAATAAAATTACTTTTCTTAGAGAACCAGAATCAAACGATGACGCTGCAACGAAGAGAAACGTCCACAATAGCAACATCCCGATGATGACCTCGTTAATGACAATCAATAATGGAATGACCACGTTTAGATCTGAATATGCTAATCATGTAACCGTGTTTACAAATTTTCGCAGAAATACAAACAGAATCCAGTGGTCGTCGACATTAAGCTCTCTGACATCAAAAAGATTACCGATGGCGTAGTATACACAGTAGCGTCTGGATCAGCATTATGGACACCACTTAATAAATCCATCAAACATACTGCTGAGGTTACTGGTGTGTACAGGTTCTCAGTATTCGGCGTTACAACATTTACAATATCTATCACAATTTCACGGCGTTATCCAGTTAGTGGATCTTCTGGATGTATGTTAGTGATATTGGAGCAAAACGACGAGGGAATATTCGTGGTGGAACCCGAAGAAAAAGGCCTCATCATGTTGTATTATTGGTGTATTGAATTCGTCGCCAAACTACCACCTACTTAAAGTGTTAGCAATGTATATAATGAAGCAATCGCCGGTAACCCCAATTGACGTTCAACGTTTCAGATACGAGCAAATATGTTTATGGCAGACCCAACTGAAAAATATCATTGATGCGCATACAGTAAAACACAAAAAATACCGCAGACGTATCGCTGTCACTGACATAATTGTATACTCTGCATCCGCTGTAGTCGCTGGAACAGCAACTATAATCGGAACATTATCATTCACATACATAATAGCACCAATAATATTAATTGGTGTTGCAGTTATAACCGGTGTTGCTGGTATTCTTAATATCATCGCAAAAAAAGATATCCACGTGTGCGGCTGATAAATTACACGAATATACAACGTTGTTATCAGCGACAACACAAGCACACGCAACATTATCATCTCTGATATCATCAGGGCTCAGTGATGGAATAACATCAGATTAGGAATTAGCAGAAATGATTAAGGTTTGCTATGAAGCAACTGGAAACCAACCCTTTGACTCCGACAAAGACAGGTATTTAGATTCCTGATTTAGATAATAATGTCGCAAGATCAATCAATGTGATTGCTAGAACAAATCGTCGCTAATACAACACCTCCAACAATTAGCAATGTCAACCAAACATGATGTTGACGTTAACTTTCCAACGGCAACTCCAGCCAAGGAAATAGCTCTAGCACAATTGTGAGTATATTACAGCTGGCCAAATATCAGAGCAAGGTCGTTCGGTGGGTTGCAAGCAAATAATTCACTGGTATTTGCGTATAAAAATAAGTCTGCTGAAACACCAGACTGGAATGTTATGAGCATACCTATGGGTAGTTATCAAATCGAACAGATCAACAATGAATTCCAGCCCAGAATCAAATCTATCACAGGAAAAGAATCCAAGATCGCAATCACGGTTCATGAGCCAACGTTAATAGCAATTGTTTCTCAGAAACTACGCGATTACAGAAGCAAAATTACCAACATTCATATTGCCAGGATTCAACCCCGATGAGTTGACAAAAACCGTCAGTGATAACATTGATGAGTACTACCCCAAAAATATTGAACCATGGAGATAAATATCCCCTCCTCCGAGTATTCTCCAACATGACATTGATCCAGGTGGCGATGGTCGTCATGTATCACCATGTCTTGTCAATATAGCATCAACGATCGCTGTCAATCTGGTGTGTGATGTGATCGATGGCAGGTAGCAGACCCAGTCTGGGTCTGGAGCACATCTTGAAGGATCCAGGCAGGCACAGTAAGGATATATCCTATACGCATTTACTCCTGAAGTTCCACCTTATTTTTGATTGAGTCAGTACCTGGTAATCCGGGTTATTTGAGATGTCATAATCCACTATTATCACGGATACATTTCAGACTTACTGACCAGCACGGACACCTTCTTGAGTTAAGAGATGATTCTTTGACGATAAGTTTGTATGTAAAATCCTAACACAGTCAGGGACAGTAGTCAGGGACAGAGTCAAGGAGTACAAAAATAATACTATATCTCCCCCTGGTAATAGTCCCTGATATAATCAAGGAGGATTATTATTCAGTGTTACAACTTTCACTTTCATAATTCGATCGTTTACAATCGTAGATAATTTTTTTCAACTGTCTCACACGCGCATTCATAATCTCTTTTGTTTCATATTCCTGAGACAAGTCTGATCTAATTTTCTCAATCGCTTGTACGAGTGGAACGAATTTCCGGACTTTTGTATCGACATAAGCTAGCGATTGTTTCATTGCGGAATAATTTAATAAACCTGTTTTCGGCTGCTAGTGTGTATCTTCCTTCAGATTTTCGTTCTTGTAATATTTCAAAATCATTTATGATTTTTCAGGCTCAAGTCGATCAGAAAGTTGTATACGGTCACGTAATTTTTGAATCGCAAAAATAATTGAATTAATATTTTCATGATTCATTATATAATGCAAATATTGCTATAATTACATGCTGTTTGACATCGCGGGATTGGAAAGCCAGTTTCCACAAATTGAGAGTGAAAATCCGCATCTCTGACCGCTCGGCTACGGAACCTTCTTACTATTACGAAGTTACCAATACCTGGAAATCCAAAAATAGCATTCCTGGATTGCATCTAGGGGGCGTGGCCTATTCCTAACACGGATACAAGCGAGGTTACTGTTTAATCCCTCCGCAAGTGGAGGCGTGAAAATCTAGCGATATAGTCTCCAGCGTCTTTTTTTTTTTTTTTTTTTTCATTTTTTTATCATAATACCGTTTCAAAGCTCTGTATTTTCTACCTCCACACGTTACGCATAATTGCGCCCCCCGCCCCGGACTCTCTTGTTACACTTTAAACATGGCTTTGGTCCTAGACTCCCTTGTCGCACACTCTGCAGGTGGTATGCACAGAAATCCGTTACATAAGCCTTATTACAAGGAGTTGTAGATCCAACATAAAACCACTTGCAACTATTCTTTGTTTGAATCATTGTATATTATAAATTGAAGTTTAATTTAAATATATATTTGCCTTAATTATATGATGAAAGAATTCACAAGATTATCTGCGATCAAACCCTCTCAAGCTAGATTCGATCTTGACAGAATAACCTTCGACTTGCTTAGGCGAGCTCTTGTTGATGCTGATTTGACGAATAAAACCTTAATCAATCGTATCCGTGAAGCCAAGAGAGAGTTTCGTAACGATGGCGCGGCTCATTTGTGGTCAAAATTTAAAATTATACAAGACGATAAAACCGCTGTTGATGCTAAAATTAATGAAAAACGAGCAAAGACAATTATTGATTATTTAGACGAACAAAGATATATTCATAGAATAAAACTTATTGTGGCGGCAGACGATGACGTAACCTGGATTATCCATGACAAAAGTGACCCTGTTTGAGAATCACGTCACGCTGGAGATGTTGTAACCTTAAGTAAAACTTCCAAACCAGGAATACTGACTGGTATTGACAAACCATATTATGAACGAGCATAAACCTTGTTACGGTAGTTATTTATGCGATATATCCGTTGAATGATAAGCCTAGCGTTGATGATCTTCGACCAATGAAAATTTCGACCTTGCATTGTGTTGCTGAAAGAGATATAGAACATTTGACAAACGCAATACGTGGAAATAGTTTAAGGGATCTGTGACGCAAAACAATAAATGAATGGGCTGAGCGCGTTAAAAAAATGGAGCTACGATCAGAGACGTTGCTGAGTTGGAAAAGAATTTAAAATTTCCAATAAGGGTGAAGACACTAACCGGCGAGATTTTGTACGAATCAAAATATCAATCAAGGGGAGGTTCGATAGAGATCGTTGATCATAACGCGCACGCATGGACGCCAGACGTAACATTATTTCCAGGAACTGTTAAATTTTATGACGGTGATATGTTTGATTTTATCCGAAATATTAGTAAGAGTGACCCTGTGTCCGTGTAGTTGTTTCAAAGTTCCGAATGTAGAAATTATGATCAATTTGTACGGCCTAATGGAAATATGTATCGTACAGAATCTCTCAATTCAGAGATGATAAATGGTAAAGATTGCGTTGAAATACACGAACGATACTGATGTTATTAAGCGTCTACTCAGTAATTGCTTCACCGATCCGTCAGTTGCTACTCAATTTGCTCAAGAGGACAATTCATGGAGGCCAACACGGTTGGGATTTCTTGAAGATATACAACGCAGTTGTGTCGAATACGGACACGGCGGATTGTGGAATAATAAATACAATTTTAAGGATGTTATCTCAGTTGATATGGTTGCATGTTATCCTGGAAGTTTTCTTGGAATGCGAGAGTGTTCTGAGTAATTTAAAAGATTTGGACATCCAACACATGAGATGACTTTAGTTGCGATAAACAGACCCTTGCCAGATTTTAATTTAACTGGATTTGCCTGTATTGACTCATTCGAGTTTGCATCGGAAAATCTTCATCCGGTTGTCGCTGTTTGGTTTGGTCGCCATTTTAATAAACGTGGTTGGACTCCAATAGTTTTATTAGGATATATGCTTGATGCAAAAATATTGATATCGTTAACCGTGAGTGAAGCAATAATATCGTATCGTCCACAAAAACAAGTCTGGCTACCAAAAACCCCTGATGATATCAGGGCTGACGAAGATGTCAATTACGATATTAGAGACTATGAAATTAAACTTGCAAAAGATCTTGGCAGAAAAATAATTGGGAAACCTACACAAGGAGGATCATATGATCATAATAGACATTGTACAAGATTAATTATCGACTATGCTGAGCTTGATTTCATAATTGCTGATACAACAGAAAAAATATATTTGTAGATCGAAATAATGTTAACCTATCAGATGGAACCAAACTAAGCATAATTGTGAGCTACATTGATGGTGACTTAGCACAATTTATTCATTTAAGATCTTCGATGTTAGCGTATGTTTCGATAAACTTATTATCGATGATAAACAGGTTTCCTGATATCGCGGTTAGAGTTGCCACAGATTCATTTTATATCAATAAAAACTACACAGAATTGTTAAATGAATAACGGATCGGAATTGAAGCACCATGGGGCGAATGGAGAATAGAAAAGGAAAAATTAATCAGTTATTCTTAATCGGCTGATTATAGATCTGAGGAGATATATTAAAAAATAGAATATCAGAATCATCATTAGCACCATCGGTATATGATCCTGTAGCCAGAAATAAAAACGTTTATCTCAACGGACCTGGCAGTTCTAGTAAAACAACACGAGTGATTTATTTCGGAATCTTGACATGATTCTACGAACTTCGATTCACGAACTTGCCAGGGAGATGAAAGAAAGAGGTGTCAAATCTCATACTTATCACAGTTTCTTTCGGTGGAAGAGAGATGCGTGGACACCTGAACGAATGGGTGGGAAATATATTCCTAAGATCATTATCTGGGATAAGATATGCACGGTATCCGTAGACGTGTTAAAAATGTTTCTTGATTGGTTATTGACTCGGAATACTGATGTTATCATGTGTGGTGATCGTGGTCAACCACAACCTTTTGTCGGTGAATTGCCACATAGCTGGTTAAAAGAATTCGTAGATTATTATGAGGAAATGCTTGATGATCATAGAGCTATTGATGAATCGCTGAAAGAGTTCAAAAATCTAATCAGACTGCAGCCAGATAAGATTCATTGTGCGATAATGCGTACGGAAATTCCAGAAACAACAAACGACAATTTTTGGAATTTGTGGGGGCCTGCTGATTTGATAGTTGCAAATCGGAAGATAATTTGTGATACACTTCAACAGTAATTATTTCTGTTATATACAGAAAAATTTTCAGAGCTTCCTGTGCCATTGTGTTATCGCCCAGCAGATACACATAAGCAAAATATTCATGCTGAAATTAGTGGACCCTTTACAGAGCCAAGGAAGAAACAAATGATCGTTCTTAGTGATATTGTTGTTCTTCCTGTGGATGTTGTTAACGATGGATAAATCTCCATGGACTCGAGGATTTGCTATAACTATTCATTCATCACAGGGATTAACTATTTCGGATAATAATATTTGGATTGTCGATGATCGTATCAAATGGTCAAATTTAGTTTATCTAGCAGTATCTCGAGACAGAAGAATAGCTCAGCTACGGACAGGTATTATAGACTGCGTAATGAATGATAATCAAACTCGGGAAATAAATGCATCGTTGTTAAACGATATAGTAAGGAAAAAAATAGCTGATTATCAGCGATGTGACAAAAAATAAACGCGACTTCGATCTTGATGTTAAGTTTATCATGACACTGAAACGATAGCAAAATAATCAACGTGCCTGCTGTAACACAGTAATGTTGTGGCAGTATTCTCCTAATGACCCAAGGCAATTTACCGTGGATAGAATTAATAGTAGTCTCGGCCACACACGTGCAAATGTGCTGCTGACCTGTCTTGAGTGTACTCGACGTCGAGGAGCCAGTGCTTTATTGCTAGCGAATAACCCTTTACAAAAGTGAAGATGGTGATAATTGTGTATCTTCAGGAATTACTTGTAATTGTTTACGTACAAATCCACGATGAGGAGCAGCTGAATTTAGTTTGTAGATTGTAAGTCTACCCGTGGAAATTTTATGTGTGGTTACACTCCAGACTGGGTCAGTCGCTCTTTTTTACCCCTCCCTCAAGCTCCTCCGTCTCATATAAATATCTGACAGTCACATTATCTAGTACTCGTTGTTCTGAGAAAGAGTCGTGTCGCTTAAATGGCATGTGTTTCTTTGAGATTGCATTTGTGGAGGTCCTAGAAATTCCACGAGTAATTTCATTATTTAACGCAGCTATCACACTTGGTAGTCTTGCAACCCATTCACAAGATCCCTTGACCGCCTGAACTTTGTTCAGGGATATTTCCTGCGCATACTGATATCCAAACAATCGCTCAGCAAGTGTTCGATTAAATCGCTCAACGATTGCCAGATCGCGATGAATTGTGGTGTGCCCTCGTCTGATTTTGACGTTATGGTGTTGCATAAGCGATGTTACTGCACCAAGAAATTCTTTGCCAGGATCAACCAGTAGCAACTGTGGCCATCGCAGGCCGCCACGTTGATAAATTCATTCAAACGCAGATGCAACTTCAGTTGCTGTATTTGTTGATAGCGGTTCTGCTTCTTTATATCTCCTTGCAACGTCAACGACAGTCAACGCGTATTTGTATGTGCGCGATTGACGTCTACCAGTTTTAATAGTATCATGTGGTAAAAAAATACCTGCATGATGAACCTCATTGGGAGTGCCGACATCAAAATGTGTGTACTGAATTTTTGTAGGTGGTGGTAGATAAATTTGCCATATTGTCTGTCGTGGTAACCAATCTGTAGCAACAGAACGTGCGACACCTGCTGCAACAGCAAGTTTACTAATCCCTGCTTTACCCCTCCAATATCCTCTTGGGCTAATAATAAATCATTCCATATAATAGTTATCTATGATTAATTACCGGCCCTAGCACTAGTTTACCTTTCATTGCAGATCTTATCAAAAAATTAGCAAACGATTCTCTGAGATTTTTTTTTTACTTACAGATTTTAGAGTGTGAATCAACTTCACATCTGCAATATGTCGTTGTTATAGATCTGGATTTTTATACGCGACATCAAGAACTTGGCATGCTTGAGCAATCGCATTTATTGGATACACTCCAGGTCTTGGTTAATCTTTCTTGTCAAGTCGGATCTCAAGTCGGGTTCCAGGACCACAATAATTATATCCAGGAAGATGTTTATCGCCAGGATACTTAGCCAATGGAGCCCCTGGAAATTTTCCCAGTGAAGCCGCCTGTTGCATGAGAGATAAATTTCTATTTTTTGTACCACATTTCACACACTTGCCTGTAAAAGCACACTTTTTATTCGTCGTCATTGTTTCTAATCCACTAGTATCAGTAGGTGCCCTGCATCGAACACAATATGAATCCATATAATTATTATATATTTCTACAACATGAATGTCACTGAGTTCTCAGTGACAAGAAAACAAGAACCAATCAAGCAACATCCAGTGGTACCAAATTGTATCAGAGCAATTATCATAGGTCCATCTGGGTCTGCTAAGATGCAATTGTTACTCAACCTGATAATGAGATGGCTCAAGTGGGATAAGTTGTATTTAGTGGCACCATCTGCAGATGATCAGTGATGCTACAATGTACTTAAAGATTTTAATGAAAAAGCAAAATTGTTGTACAAGGACAGCAATGATATTATTGATTTTATCAAAGACATCAATGATGCACCGTTGGTAGATGACCTCAACGGGGGCATCAACAATTTTGTAGTATACAACGATGTGATGCTAGACAAACAATCAAATCCAACTCAGATATTTTGTCGAGGCAGACACAAAAACACTGATATGTATGTCACTCAGCGATATGCGTAAATACCTAAAGTGATCAGAGATAACTGCAACCTTCTGGTTGTCTTTAATGGTGTTGATATCCACACACTAAGAAACATCCACTGGACTTGGTGTTCAGGAGACATGGATATGATTAAGTTTAAAAACTTCTTCTCAAAAGCGCAAGCGATTTTTCATAGATTTATCACTATAAATTTACATGATCCTCGGTCGAGATATCGCATAGGTCTCTGTAAAATTTCGGTTGAGAGACCCGTGACTTTTTTAACCACACACACAGGCGGCAGAGAGCGTGACGACCAACAGTGAATGTCCTGGGTCGGTAAACGAGGATGCATAACAATTTTGGCTAATAATTTCCTAGCAAATATCCATATGCCACGATATTATTAAATAACAAAAAATGCTCTACAGCGCTGGGCTAACAAATGTGAACTTAGGTGCATGTTTGATTTAAAAAAATAAGAAGAAAACAGCCATGAAAACAAGAGATATAAATAATAACTGGCACATAAATACTATATGTACTCATCTGTAAGTCAGGTTCAACTGCAAACAATATAGACCCTGATCTACTGTTCCATAATGCACCATCAGATTAGGTCTATATGGTTTGTTCTACTGAATACTCCTTACAAACTGCTTAGACTCTGATCTACCAGCATATTATGACAGCTGATCTGGGTCTATGCAGTTTGCAGTTGGACATAACTTATAAGCGAGTATGTATTCTACTTCTGTTGACAAACTGACCTCTGTGCAACACACACACAAATGGAAATACATAAACAAATGAACCAATAAGCAAGAATAACAATATGCTCCAAATTTATGGAGGGGCACAGAAAACACAAAAGTACAAAAAGTTGTCTTGAGAGAGCACCCCTTTAGCCAATAAAATTTCCTTGCTCAAGACAGGTTCTCTCACAGTAGGACCAGTTTTCAAGGTCAAAATTGAGCCTGGCTGAATAAGGAAAATTATACATAACAATTGTACATATATTTTGTTTTTTTATTCATAATTCTTGTTCAATTATTACATGCATTCATATAATAAAGTTTATAACACTAATCATGTCCATAAATTGTAAAGTTAGCCATGATAACACTGGTTCAGTTTATTTACAGCTAAATCGAAGTCATCCATAACATAAATAATAACTGGATCAACTTAATAAACAAAAGGAGTAACCTTAGTAACTACAGAATATAGACATTATATTTACATAATTAACTCATCAGAAATAAGCAAATAACTTAATAAGAGAAAAAGACCAAGACCATATTTGCCCCATTTATTAGATATTAAAACTCCACAGACAAACAATTTAGGGCAGTATCAGTACAGTGAAAGTAGGCCAAGAAAATCTCTGATTACATTTTTGGGAATTGTGCAAGTTTTCACAATAAATAAACACCACAAACCAAAGAGCTAATTGTGTCAATGATTGTTAATTCTTTAAAGATGGAATGGTTAACTACCAATATGGATTTTCACAATGATGGTATTATAATTGTGGTGTAACAAGTGTGTAAGTCTGGTTTATTGTCTTTGGCATAAAACTTTACCTCATAAATCTAACAAAAGAGGTTACCAGCTTATTTTTTCCTTTTTGTGCATCTTGGTTCAGTATAATTGGCACTGTGCCTGCAGAATCTACTTAGTGATAATAGTTACAGAGCATTAAATAAAGGTATGTAAAGTGTTTATATCTAGTTTCAAGATAGACTCTCCTGACAAATATTCTTTAGTTTTGAAACTATATCTAGAAAAAAATTCTTTTGAAGGATGAAGATATAATATGCAGTCTCATACTCATAATGATGTCACCCAAGATTTTGATGATAATAAAAGCAAAAGATCAAAAATATGGCTTCAAGAGTGATAAAAAACCCAGTCAATCAAATGCAAGATCACCACATTAATATGCATAGATCTCATCCATTAATGAAACAATCCAAGATCCTGATGACAGCAGTAGGTATTCCACATTTTATCAAAATCTGACTATAAAAATGGCTTCTAGAGTAGTAACAATCTCAGCCAATCAGATGCAAGATTATATGATTAATATGCATGGCACTCACTCATTATAAAATACTTTCAAGAGCTTGATGAGATAAGCTAATATTTCAAGTGTGATTAGAATCAGATACAAAATACAACTTGCAGAGTGGTAACAAATTCAGATAATCAGATGCCAGCTCATCTCATAAATATGCATAAAACTCACTCATTATTGAACACATACGAGATATTAATGACATCCCAAGTTTTGTGAAAATCAGATAAAAAAATACAGCCTCCAGAGTGATTAAAAGCTCAGTCAATCAGATGCATAATTACACATTAAAAATGTGTGGATTTCTCTCATTATCAATTCTGTTCAATCTTTTGATTCTACAAACCCATACTGTAAGTTCAATCAAAATCAGGTCAGAAATCTATCGTCCAGAGGGTTACAAGCTCTGCCAATTTGATATAAAACCACCACACTAATGTACATGGATCTCAATGAGAGCTTAATCTATTCCAAGTCTGACTGAAACTGGATCAGAAATAGGGAAACCAGCATGGTAAGCATTTGCTGATCAACACATGCACAACAGCCAATGGACAAAGCATGACAGACACATGGCCACACCATAAGCTTCCTCACCTTAAAGCCAAATGAGATAAAAACAAATGGATCTATTATACTACTTCCTTTAATTATTGTATCAAGTGCAGTACAAGTAAACTAAGTTTACTTGACAATGATTGGAGCAGCAAGTTACACCATTCTCTGTCAAGTGGGATATGGTGTTATAAGTTAATCCAAGATATCAAAATATTTCTTTATTCAAGTTACATGGATCTACTTTTTGTATCAATTATAGCTTTGACAACCATTATAACTTCTGACTGGAGATGGAAACCATCGGAGATATTGGCACTTTTTCAGTTTTGCCCCATCAACTCTGGGGATTTGAATTGTCATCTGCTCAGCCACCAACAGTGGATTCCAACTGCATTGTACAGTTTACCCAGTTGTCACTTACTGTTATGATTTGTGGCTGAAGATGTTGTTCTTCCCTGACAGTAGGCAACTATTAGTCATATGGTGGGTACTGGCAGCCAATGAAATCTTTCTAGAACCTATTTATAACATGACTGCAGAGAGTGTTAATAGCACATGATCTTCTAAGCATGCCTACTAATTTGCCTTATTTGTTGATATATACTTGAGGTTTACAATGGCCAGAAGGGTAAATCCACTTTCATCAAAAGCTTTAAAGTGTAGGGATGTTTTGTACGCAGAACATCATGAAAGGCTTGGGTATAAATCATAATAACATCTGTGAACTGAATTTTTCACTCTCCAATTTCTGTGACCAATTACCACTTATTAAACCATGCTAAACAGTTTTACAAATAATTGATTTACTTACATAGACACTTGTAAATTCTTGTTGTCTCTGTTTCATTTTTCTACATGAAATTAATGCCTTCCATTTTTCATTAACTCAATGTATAATCCGTCTTAACAGACAGCTTGATTGGGGGCTCCTCTACCATGTTTGTAAAGTTTAAAACCACTGCCACATCATTCTGACAGATGGTAAAGCCACAACAAATCTTTTGGTAATGTTGGCCAGGCACCTGACCTATGCCTTAATTACCTCCAACATGTTTTAATCCAATAATTAGTAAAGGATGGAAGTCATCACCTGTGTATTGCTGGTCCCTTTTGCCATCCATCAAGATGTCTCTCTCCAAGATGTCCATTTGCAAAAGTGACATATAAGAATATATGGACCAAAAGGTTTACTTTGATTATTATGAAAAAGAATGATGCTTTCTGATCACCTTGACCACATTGAATTTCTTTAAAATGAGTTTTGATGAACTCTGCAAATACATCTCCATACCTACAAACTTTAGACTAGATGTACTTTATATATGCTATCTAGATGCAGAAGTCACCTATGTTGACTTAAAGGCAGAGAACTTTCAGTGTTTCTGCATCATGTGAATGACGTGAAGTAGCAGCCCTTAAAATTTACTGAGAAGTGAATTTCATCATTGTCAAAAAAGGCAGCTGTTAATCATATGTCTTAAAGCTGCTAATCATACTGAATGGCCTTACAACAATCCAACAGGTATGGAACAGAACAAAAAGAAGCTAGGGTTGCAATGAAAGGAATATAAACTTTCTAAATTGGAGAAAAAATTACCAAGCCATATGGAGAGACACCTCAAAATGCTTGTGTCAAAACTGCCATTTGAGACTCAGACATGCTAGAAATAAATGTACACAACAGAATAAAAAAAAACTGAGGGTGAAATAAAAGCATTCAAAAATGAAATCAATGTTAAGATCTCTATTGAAATCTGCAACACACCTGAGGCAAAGTACTATGGTTAACTCTGATAATCAAAGTACCTCACTGACAATGCGACATCAAATCTGGTTCCACAGGATCTGAAGCAGTGGTGTGTTATATTTCCAACATCTACATCTGTGTCACGCACAGTGATTATAAATGACATACAGAAAAATGAAAATTTGTCATTTTCACCCTACTTGATTTGTCAGCAAATGCCAATGTGGTATCTGTATGGCTTTCAACCATACACAATTCAGCCATACATATACCTGCAGTCCAGCTCTGGCATGTCCACCTCACACTGTCACTCGAACAACCTGAGTAACATCAATGTATGATCTCTCTACACACATGTCTACCACCAGAAAATCCACTGCTTCCACTGACCACTTCAGAGTGAATTATTTTTATGATAATTTTCTTTTTTGTTCATTTAATTTACTTTCATTTTATTATACAGAGGATAGATATTTTACTAGATGATAATGTTTTGGTGTTGAAAGACCAGTGACATCAATCATAGAATATTTACTAATTAAAAACAAAGTTTTTTTCATGTACTGAATTATAATTAAATGATGGATAAATCAATGCCAATTAGATGGGTTTTTTAAAAAATTTATTATGTATACACTTGGGCATTGTGCATTCTCTATCTTTGACATTCTCTCTCTAAACAGAAAAATAAATGTAGTTTTGACATGCAATGTCTGTAACATATTTAAAACAAACATGTTTCTCTAGAGAATGAACATACTTCTCTCTCACCCACACATGTATAAATAGAAAGAGGTTCTTGAGACGTATGTAGTTATAACAAATAAGAAAAGTTCGTAGGCATGCTCAGAAGATCACAAGCTACACAATCGGCAGCGATGTTGTAAAACTGGTATAGGAAGATTTTGTTGGCTACTGACACATGTATGACTGCTAGCAGGGTAGACCATCATCAGTCACAATTCATAACAATAAGCAGTAACTTGGTTAATCTGACAATGCAATCAAAATCCACAGTCCAATCACCTGTCTTCAATCAGTGTACATGGAGTTCAGGCTAAAAGGAAGAGTCCATATTACTTTTGAAACTGACCTTTGACCTGCACTACCTTAACTCCAGAGAAATGCATCCAGAAAGAGAAATTACATTGCCATTTACTTATCCTCCTAAATTGTCACATAAAACATGATCACATTATGAGGATGGAGTTCAGGTTATGAGGAAAAATGTACTCAGACTGATGTACTCTCCAGTGATTAAAACACATTTTGATGGGCCTGATCTGCATGTAAATGCCAAAGATATGTAACAGATAATGCTCATTACATCTCAATAACTAATTCTTTCTTTCGCCATCTTTCTTCTTCTTGTGCAGACCATGTTCCACTTAATTCATAAGAGCAAAATAGAAAAAGATCACATGCCATGGCATTTCTATTTATACAATATATTATGACAATAGCTTGACCACCTGGTCTGGAGTCCTGGGTACAATGGCTTGGCAATCTCTGTATTCATTGACAGGATTACAAATGGCATCATACATCAACTGGTAAGCCTGGCATACAAGGTCAATAGATCTTTTCTTTACAGTTTCTCTGTAATGAAATGTAAACAAATTAATGATATCATTCAAAAAATTATTTTAATTGCTTGAGTTTTGTGTATGCACAGGATAAATCTGCTAAACATAACACACTGTATTTTTGTGTTAAATTTTTGAATGATTTTTCTCCACTAAAAATCAATTGAATGAATCTGACTTTTTGCTGGTCTCTATTGGTAAAGCATCAAAATTGAGGCCACATGCCTGGTTAATAAAATCCTGATATTTAATTTTCTTTTAAAAAGAAACAAAAGATGTGCTATTCTTAATGTACATGTCAAATGAACAGCAATTAGATAATAAGCAAATAAACATAATCTTTCTTAAATGACTTACTTACATGCAGTTAGTAATAATTTACCTTAAAAGCACTTTTGTGTTGCAAAATCTTCAGATTAGCTTATTGTCAGCCCTAATCTGTACCACCACACACAAAGTAGTGTTTTAAATGCGTGTGCCCGTGGGACATTTTTTCCGTCTGTGTGTCAAAGATATGCCTACTACAGTACTTGTTGACCATAGTTACTCTGTTCCAGCATGTGTTTAGCAGCTAAAATACATTTCCAAGTTTAAAGTGAGTTTTGGATTAACAATTTCTTTTTTTAAAACAAAAACTTTAATGGGGATCAAATTTTTTTTCAGTATTTGGAGTGTAGTGGTTTTCACTGATCGAAAAAAAAATTACAATATTAAATGAGGAAAAAATCATGACTCCAAAAGAATTTTGATTGTGAAAGTATTCCAGTACACTAATGGTTCTGTGTTGAGGGGTTTACATTTATGTAGATGCATGCAAGGGTGACACAAGTGAATGACAAGCTAAGAATAATCTCTGATGGGCAAGTAATATTAGGTAAGTGATAATGTTATATGTGGCCTCTTTTTGACAATTTACTGTAACAAATCAATAAATATTGCAATTATTGACACTGGTATATGAAGGGAACTCAATACTAACATGATGGGATAGTTTCCGATTAATAAAATCATAACAGCACTTTAATTTCTATTATCAGTTTGTTTCTATACACTGAGTGGAGTTACTATTTATTCCAAAATGGATTATACTGGATTTTCAATGTAACATACCAATGACATCAGAAGCAAACATTCATCATTCAAGTTTAATATTGATTTTCATGATCCTACACAATTGTGGTAAGAGCACATGGCATTATCTTCGTTCATATGTTTAACACTTCTTGGTTAACATTCACATTTAGGTTATTTCAGGCATTAGTGAACAAATTGAAAGTAAAAGTAAATTCAGTTTCAATGTCAATAACGTTCTGATTAAAATCAAGATCTCTGACATAACAGAAATCTGACAGATTTGATAATATTTTGATTCACCAATCAAATTACAGCTTTGAAATTCACATTTATAAAAGTGAAAAACATAAAATTTCTAATGATAGTGCTCCCTAATACAAAATGCAACTGTTTTTTTGATAAATTACTAGAAATAAGCAGACAAGGGAATTCCCAAGGTCACCAGAATATGATCCTTATCAATGCATTCATATGTACTACAAATAAGTGGGCAGGGAATTCCCAAGGTCACCAGCATATGATCTTTTATCAATGAATTCATATGTACTAGAAATAAGCAGACGGAATTCGCAAGGTCACCAGAATATGATCCTTTATCAGTGCCTGTCACAGCTAATAGAAATAAGCAGAAAAGGAATTTCCAAGGTCACCAGAATATGATCCTTTATCAACGCATTCATATATGCTAGAAATAAGTGGACAGGGAATTCCCAAGGTCACCAGAATATGATCTTTTATCAATACCTGCCATATCTAATAGAAATAAGCAGACAAGGAATTTACAAGGACACCAACATATGATTTTTTATCAGTGTTTGTCATATCTACTTATATATCAGTAGATCTAGATTTTAATAAGTTTGATGAATATATCAATTGTGTAAATTCTGTTATCTAATTAAATTTGTAACAATTTTCCCTCAATTTCTTTTTCTTTTTTTAAACAGCTTCATGAAGTTTTAGAATGGACACATAAATGGGTGGGATTAAAATGAATGAATGGATGAATGAAAAGTTGCATCTATTTTTATCAAGTTTAAAACAAAGAGTTAGGAGTCAAATGCATCCAATTAATAGGATCCATTATGAGAAAATTCTCCTTACCTGTTTCTAGAACTAAGGATAATACTACACTGTGGAAGAACCAAACTGTCAGGACTTGCCAAATAACTATCAAACTTATTCTGAAATAAAGAAGAAAGCATTTCAAGCAGTTGTACTATATAAGGGTTATTAATCTTTATTACATGGTCAGGCCAGCTGTAGCTAGTTAGACATGCACAACACTGTGGCTTATGTATAAAAACATCTGAACATGTGCTGCTTGAGTACACTTTTTACATTTTTCAAAAACATCCTTCTGCTTCTATCTGGTAGAAATTTTATGTACTTAATAAATGAATCATAAAAGAATCATACACTGTCTACTCTGTGCAAAGAATGGTCAGGTCACTTGGGAAGGTTTTCATTCTCAGTGTGCATTAGGAAAGGCTTTAAGTTTTCAATCCCAAATGGCATTTAGGAAATGTTTCAAATAGTTCACAATGAATAATCTTTCAAACCCATTTGGCATCTGGGAAAGGCTATAATCTTTTGATCTCATTTGGCATATGGGAAACACTTTATGTTTTCAATCCCATTTGGCATTTAGGAGGTTTTAAATAGTTCACAATGAACAATGTTGTTGTTGTTGTCATTATAGGGTTTAATGCCATATTTCAGCACAAGATAGGCTATACATGGTGGCCAGTATTAATGGTGGAGGAACAACCTGGGAAACACAATGACTAATCTTTCAATCCCATTTGGCATCTGTGAAAGGCTATAATCTTTTGATCCCATTTGGCATATGGGAAATACTTTAAATTTTCAATCCCATCTGGCATTAATGGCACCCAAAAATGTTTAGGGCCAATATCTTTCAATATTCAGTATTATTTAGATGATTTGGCATGTATGACTTTTTGCATGTAACAGTGGAATTGGGGCTTTAAGCTTTCAATCCCATTTGGCATTTGGGAAAGGTTTTTTGTTTCCAGATCCATTAGGCCCATTTAAGCCTAATGGCTCAGTTGGCATTTTGGAAAGGAATTAAGCCTTTAATTCCATTAGTCTTTTGAGAAAAGCGTTATGGCTTCAGGCCCTGTTGGCACTTGAAACAGACTTTATGCCATCAATTACAGTTTTATCCCGTGATCTGACAAACCATGGCAAACAGTTGGCTGTGTGTGATTTCAGTAACAACACAACCAATGATATCTTTTCGCAAAAATAACACATTGATTCATAATACTAAAGTAGGTAAAAAAAACATTAGTTTTTGGACATGGAATCCTGGGATGCTGTTTGATAATTCTATATGACATGGTAGAATCATTGTCTTTTTCTTTCCATCTTACAAAAATTTAAAAAAAGGAAGAGTACCATGAACTGCACCCTGTAGATTCAAGCCATGTTTAATGTTTAATGTAAAAACTATAAGGGCATGGCTTACTATGGAGATTGTTGACCAATGGGTTTAAATGACTGAGATTTATTGTAAGGGTATACAGTCTTGAACTAAAGTTACTGTACTAAAACCATTATGTTCTTATTAGATCTGCTATAACTATGACTCTAGATCCCAAAATCTAATAGTTTCTTTATTACCTCAAGTGCAAGACATCCACACAGTTTGGTCAAGGAAATGACTCCAGAGTAAAAGTCATTCTGTTAACTTCATTTTTCTTTTCAGCTTCAATGACCTTGACATTTTTGCTTCTGACCCCCTAATCAATAGATTTCTTCCAAACCTCAAGTACAAGCCCTCAACAAAATTTGACCAAGGTATGTAGCTGAGAATTAAAATTAGTATGCACAAATCATTTGTCATATTTTAATCACGGCGATGCTGACCTTTCATCTTTTGACTTCTAAATCAATAGGCTTCTTTCTTGTTCCAAGAGTAAGCCAACCACAAACAATGGTCCAAGTCTGTGATGTGGAACTAGTTGTTATTACTGTGTACAAACCATTTTTCCACCTTGTAATAGTGATCTTGACCTCTGGCCTTTTGATCTTAAAATTGTTAGACTTCTCCAAATACAAGCTATCTACAAAGTCTAGTCCAGGTATATGATGCACAATGTGTGCAAAAGGAAAAGGAAATGGGCAGATGGCCAACCTGCCAAAAGCTAGACAGCATCATAGCATAATACATTCTGCCAAAATGGAAGACCTTAAAAAATATTATAAAATTTTAAATCTATAACACTGGGAAATAGCATTAACATAGTATTAAAAGAATTAATTTAAACTCTCTAACCAAATGAAACTTATTTTAGAATGTTCTGACAACTAAATTCCTCACAATGCCATGTCTAACCTAAAAAAAACTACTATTATTGTTAAAAAAAATCAAAAGATGATGATGGTGACTAATTAAATTTTTAATCCTATGTTTAATATTATTATAAAAGATAAAAAATAGATAAAAATTGTATTCTAGGGGTCAAACAAATATGTAATAAGCTGGGGCTGAAGAATGCACTGTCTCGTGAATCTAAGGTCAATGTGCTAGAACAAGTGAGCTACTATTTAAACAAATGTCTCTTTCACAGTAACGTTTCAGCTTTAAAAAGATCCTTCACTGAGTATCTACATTTCTTTATTTCTGCTACCTGACTCTGGAATTGTTAATTTGCTAAATCTGCCCCAGTGCTTAAAATACCAGCTATACATGTAAATTATCAGCTGTATTCATACTAACCATGGCAGACTTCACAGTAAGAGTATCCATTCCCTCAAGAGATGACAAAGGACCCTGAAATAAGCTTTAATGAGTTAAATTAATACTAAAATTGAACAAAAATATTCTACAGAATAGGGCAGATTACATAAATGAACTGGACAGTGCCTATGACTGCTCCCATTTTCTTGTCAATTGAATGCAAGGATTGTTATTGTAACTTTTACAATCACTGTGCTTCATTATCTTTTCCTCTAAAATGTAAAACCTTTTTATAGGGTGATACTTCTCAAATCCATTAGCCAAGGTGAATTTAAGTCTGTATAGTCAGGTATCAATAAATAGGCAAGTATTTTACAACAGGAAAAAGAAACAAATAGCTGACCCATTTAATTTGGCAACATCAACATTTAGGACTATCTGCAGTGTTGTGCCTTGAGCAAGCCCAGGAGGACATTTCCCCACCATAGAATGTCGATTCCCCCTAAATTTAACAAACCCATATCTTTCTCATTACTGGGGGTGGGGGAGACAGAGGTATATTATACAATGTCACCCAAACATCTCAACCAAGATATCACACTGTATCTGTGCTTCAAAATCTTGTTATTTCAACTATCAGGAACGCAACAAGTCAATTTTTTTAGCAACCCACAAATATTGTTCTTAAATTACCCGTTTAGGTTGGTGCTGTTGAATTGTTGCATAAGTGTGAGCCAGTCCCACTCTGTTGAGTACAAATGCTGCCTGTTCATTCACCAAGGTGTCTATGTGGGCCTCCACCTGTAAAAAGAAACGAAAAAAAAACAAACAATGACAGAGTGCGTGTTTGTGTATGTGTGTAAGTATGCTATATTTGGGTACAGTAAAATATTTTGTACCACAGTATACTATGGTATTTCTGAATGTACCACAATACACACTACAATATATAACAATTACATTAGAGACCAACAACTAATTTTCCTGGTCCTGGGGCCCTAGATTTGCTTTTTAACTTTACGGCTTTCAATAGCTGGAAAAATATCTTAGTGTGATTTACAGCAAAATAACACCATACATATTAGAAAAAAAATTTATTATATTGAGATAAAGGAAAACAGAGGGCCTGTAAACATAAAAAAACTAACTCAGTGAATGATGGAATATTTAGTATTATGCAAAATTCAAATAGAAGACAACTGCTCTGCTGAAAATCTCAAGCTGATTCTCAGTTTTACAAATGAATACATGTTGTAAAGACATTAACATATGCTAGTACATAACTTTAAAAATAAAATGACATTTATTTTAATCTGAAAATTTTCTACAAGTTGATCTGGATGAATATCTTTCATACCATCCCATTCAGCCACCATCTTGGCCACCATACAATTAAAGGTTCATAAAATACAATTATATTTGTAATTCAAAACTGCATTTGTGACCAACAGAACTATTTTGTAAAAACATTAAAAATATTTGGAGTTTTATTTTTATTATTAAAAATGAAAACATGCTTTTAATATCATTAAATTTATATCAAGATTACATACCATTCTGACAACAATTATCGATGTACTGGCACAATGAAACAATACTGTGGTATATACCACTGGAAATAACACCGGAAATAATTACTCTGATAAACTGGTATACTGGTAATACTGCACCCCTTATATATATATGTGTATGTGTGTGTATATATATATATATATATATATATATATATATATCATCGACAGAAGAGTCACTTGCACAGCTCAAACTGGCGAATGGGTATTTCCAGTGGTCAAGTGAACTGGGTGAATGCTTATTCAGGGCTGACCAGTATTTCTCTTTAATGAAAAGGTTGTTGTTCTGGCAAGAATATGTTGCTGATTCCATTCACTTAAAATCCATACTTTCTACCAGAGGTTTGATTGAGCTGATACAAGGGTTTCACTTCCACTCTTCAACGCTCATAAGCTCTTACCCATGGGACGCCAGACTAGTCTCAAATTGTCAATATTTAGAACTGGTGTTAGAAGGGCGGGCCATAGAATAATATTTTTGGAGACCTGTCATAAAATTCCATAGTACACTCATACCATCTAGTCACAGAAACGTGATGTTGGTGTGCTAGAAGTCTATAAAAATTTTCTAGATTATAATGCATGGATATTCTGTAAGTTTGGTTAATATATTCCTGTGATAATATTCCTCTAAGTAACACTGAAAGAAATCACAAATGACATCATGACATCGTATAAGTCAATGGGATATCGAGGCATCCAACGGTATTTCAAAGTCATTTCACCACACTTAGTTTATTCTGTGGTTTTATTTTTTTTTTTTAAATCTGCAAGTTTTATCTTGCATTGGTGCTCATTTTAAATGAAATTTATAAAACAAATCAAATAATGTCAATATTTTGCTTGCCTTGACTGAAAAATATAAAAACTATTCAACTCACTTCATTTAAAATGAATGCTCCTCTCTTTGCTGCTTATCAACATACCATAGTTATCCTAACAGATGCCCCGGGGGCAGTGCAATTTCCAAATGGAGGGGTTGGCACTGAATACCATAATCACTGTCTGACTGAAAATATTTTGTAAATTAAGTTGTTGGGGGGAGGGGTTCTAACAATCATTGGATTACCCATGTACTGTTTTAATTATCTGGACATACCAAAATGGATATATAAGGATCTAAAAGATAATGTCAGATTTTTGTGTGGAAAAAAACAGGTGGTGGGGGGAGGCATTTAATAGAAGCGGAGCTTCTATCAGAATAGCCATGATATATGCCAAATTGTATTTGAAATGAATGCAGACATATATGCTTTTATGACATCGGCTGTACTTATAAATAATAAATTTCTCATGTTGTTCTAATACAGGGTTTTATCATTTCTAAAACAAATTTTTGTTGCTATATAATCTGTAATTTTGTATCTAGTAATTATTCATGTAAAAATAATGATAACACATGGTGTTCTGTGTTGAAATATTTGCTTTAGCCTTCACTGCTTTTTGAACCCGCAGTTTCGAACTTGTCTGGTCCTTGAGCAAATACCTTTTTATCACAAACGATTTATTACCTCATAAACAATTTTTCCACAAATATAATTGGTCAATCATAATGATATAAATCCAATATATTTTTGTCAACAAATTATTCTATCAGGGCATAAGAAACACAACAAGATCATAACTCAATCATGTAACTTACAAATGAGATGTACATGACAACTGGTAAATAAATACACAACTGGGTACAACAAAATGATGAATTACCTCCACTCAAAAGTTATATTAGAAGAAGGATAGATTTTAATTAAACAATGTTGTTTTGTCATTCATTCTATATGATTATTTTTTAATCTATGGTGGTAACTGACACAACTAGCGAGCTGTTAAAAACATCTACACAGCCAACAGTGGCAGCAAAGACATCTGAAACACACTTATGATAAAATTGTGGCCAAAAGCATGTGGTTTTTATGAATTTTTGCTCCATGCCTACTATGTTGAAGTCATAAAAATCATTAAATCTGACTATGACCTTTCTGACAGATCTGAAAAGTTACCATGCCAACATCAACAGTAAAGTTTCATTACCCTCTCTTAAAAAGGTATTAGAGGAAAGTGCAGAAATGGGGTTAAAAATATCAGTGACTGTAACCCTGAAGATAAATCTTTGACTGTAATAAGGAGATAAATCAAACTGAAAAACAAAATGACCAGGGTTCATCCCTGTACCTCAAATTTGCTTTATGATATAAAGCAGGAACAAAAGAAACCTTGAAATATTAACCTGTGACACTGACCTTGAGGACAAGGCCTCAAACATCTTTTGGTGACAATAAACAAGTATACCAAGCTTAAGCCATTTATCTTAAACAGCTGTTTATGTTAGAAAGCAGAAGGACAAATGCGAAAGAAAGGGAATTATTGAACTGTTACCTTGACCTTCAAGATAGGACCCCCAATGTGGTATGTGGTTTGTTAAGTTATACAAAGTTTCTTCCCTAATGATCTATAAATTATAGTGGAATGGAAAGTGTAAAAGAAAACTTTAACATATATCATGATGACATTGACCTTGAAGATGAGACTCCCAATACGTTATACAACACACTTACTAATGATGACATACATGCATACAATCCTTTAATCTCAAATAACTCTAAAGTTACATGGTGGATAAGAAAGTGTGATGGAAAATATAAGAGATGATGTACATGTGTACCATGTTTCATTCCTTGACTGCAAATGGCTTTAAAGTTATAGAGCAGAACAGAAAGTGTGATGGAAACAAAATATTCAGCCCTGACTTTGAATATGAAGACAGTGCCCCCAATTTGGTTTGCTACACAGAGTCTAATAATGATGTACATGCTAACAAAGTTTCACCTTTCAATCTCAAACGGCACTGAAGTTATAGAGTGGAATAGAAAGTGTGATGGAAATGATAAATACTGTGTGATGATCATAACCTTCAAGATAAGAACCAAACATAGTAGATAGCAACAGACCTTTAATTAATGATGTGTCCTGTTGAATCTGAATTTTCAGGTATTTAATTACAAACAGACACATGATGGGTGGACAAAAACAATAACTAAAAATGCTGAAGAACATTACTCTAACAAATACTATTTCCAGTTTTACATAACTTTCATGTTTTATGCCTGACAGGATCAATCCCACAACAGTAGAGACATAATTCATTGATACATACAGGTAGCAAGAAATTTCTTTCTGCTGATGCAAGTATTGGCTGAAATCAGTAATTTCTGATTCATCATGATGCACTTCATAAAAACTGGGGCAATCTAATTATCTATGATGCTGCATCTTGATACATAAAGAAATAAGAAATAA
This sequence comes from Megalonaias nervosa, assembly GCA_016617855.1. Classification (NCBI taxonomy): domain Eukaryota; kingdom Metazoa; phylum Mollusca; class Bivalvia; order Unionida; family Unionidae; genus Megalonaias; species Megalonaias nervosa. The sequence goes on along the minus strand of JAECUM010017945.1, from coordinate 48,698 downwards.
AAAAGTAAAAGGTTTTTTAAAAAACTAAATGTTTCTGACCTGTTTTCTTATGAACACATAATTGTTGATAATTACATTAATAATAAATAGTAAATATATCCAAATAATTTTAAGCGATATAAGAGAGTGTCACTATGAGGAGTATGCCCTGTTGTTCCAAAACTATGCAGCATCTCGAAGTTTCTCTTTGTCTTTTTCACCAAGTCATTTGCCATACTTGCAGACACTAAAGTCTACTGCATTGTAATGTGTATCATATTACAAATTCAATATTGCAACGAATACTGTGTAGACGTCTCAATGTATAGGTCTACAACAACACAACAACCAATCACCTTAAATGTGATTCCCAGGCTATACAACCATTGTTTAATCATTAAGGAATGCATGTACAAAAGAATACTGATAGACAAGTTTTATCTGACTGTGCTGAAACTTGGGAAATATTACATTCATGACCTAAAGATGCAAATATCAACAAATTACATTGCCCAAGCACGTTTTTGTTAGAGTTATTGCCCTTTTTATTTTGTTGCTTATATTCAGTTTATGACACAATCTTGTTAGTAAAACCAGTCCCACAGATGTTGAGGAATTTCCATGAAACATGGTACATTTCTTCATAACCTAACAAAGCACTTTTCTATACTACTGTCATTATATTTAGAGATATTGTCCTTTTTATCCTGTTGCTGTGTATGGCACAATGTTGTAAACATAATTTGTCCTAGATATTTAACAGACTGCAATCAAACTTAGTAAATATTATATTCATGACCTGAAGATGCACATATCAACAAATCACATTGCTCCCACAAGTTTTGTTACAGTTATTGGCCTTTTTTTGTCTTGTAGATTAATGCAGTGAATCACACAATCTCATTAGTGCAATTGGTCCCATTTTTGATGGACAGCAATGAAACATGGTAAATATCGTTTTCACCACCAGATGATAAACATAGTGACAAATCACTTTACTCATGCCATTTGCTATAGAATTATTGCCCTTGCTGTCTTGTAGACATGTATGACACAATCATCCTAACATAACCAGTCCTAAAGTAGATAATGGATTGTTATCAAACATGGTAAATATTTGGTACATAACCTGAATGTGCACATGCTGACAAATTAATTCGATCACACAAGTTTTGTTAAGAGTTACTGTCCTGTATATCCTGTGGCTTAATGTAGTGTATGACACAATTTCATTAACCCTGCAATTGTTGATGGACTGCCATGAAACTTAGTAAATATTTCAGTCATGACCTAAAGTTGCACATAATGTCAATCATTTTGCCTCCACCCACATTTTTTAGTTAGTGGCCTTTCAAACCTGTACCTTAATGCAGTATATGACACTATCTCATTAGCATAAATAGTCCCAAACTTCATCTTGTTCGTATTGATGAAAGCTTTGTAAGAGTTACTGCCCTTTCAAGCTTAAAACGGGATGCACTGTAAATGCAACCACTCTTGCCATTTTTAGTGGATTCATTTTTGTGGGGTTTGGTACTTTACAGCACAGCAACACAGGTAGGTTATCTAGTGCCAAGGCAATTGAATTAAAGTGCCTTGCAAAAGAACACACCACAGTAGCTTACCCTGGCTAATCCAATGGTAGGACTAAAATCCCACACACTTTCAGTCATGAGTCAGCCACACTAACCTCCGAGTCACTGCAGCCACCTTTCAGTGGACTGCAGGTTTTAATGGACTGATGTGCAACAAATCACTATCCTCATACATTTTTTAGAAAAGTTATGTGCTTTTATTTTAACTACAGTTTTATTGCCATCATGGAACAGAGGTTGGATGTGGGTGAAGAAGGGGTGTATTTATGTGAGCCAACTGCTCACCATGGCTCTAATTTGACATAAGAATGAGAGAAAAATAATCATATGCGTAAGCCAGGAAACAAAAATCCTTACTAGTCAGTGCATATGATATATTCTATAAGTCTCACTAGTGATGTAGGAAAGAAAGATCACCTGGGCCAGTAACATTTCCTGTCTGGTGTCTGTGAATTCATACAGAGCTACAGCTGACTGCATGAGATACAGACAGTTCACCATGTAGGCTGCCATGTCCACTGTGTTAAGACGGCTTGCTGACACTGAACACATCTGGATCAGGGGGTCTAACACACTGGTCAGGATCTAAAATGTAAAGATCACAGATGAACTTAAGAAGTTTAATGCAATGGTAATATCAGTGTCTGGTGTGAATTATGAATACTGTGATTTCATTTCTTTTCTACTTGTATCATCTTACATGATTCTGCAAGAAATGGCATTTTTGTTGGTTCTTTAATTTGTGGACTGTGAATGGAGGTCCATCATCAGACAGATCATCCATTCACTGGGCTTTGAATTTGTGGTTTGTATCAACCATGAAATCACGAAAACTTTGTACCCACAAATAAAAGTGCAGTCTCAGTATTAACATTTTGCATGTTTATAGGCTTAAGTGTAAAACTCATTGGTGAAATAACCTTGCATTTATTGGCACGTTTTGAGAGTGGATCAAAATTCTCTGGATAAAGTGGGGCGGGTTCCAGGAATTCTTGGGAGAAAATGATGGACTTAACAGTGAGTTTCTCCTAATCCATTCACATTTTTCTTTATCGCCAACAAAAGATGTCATAAAGAAAAATGGATAATATGCATAGCTTCCAACCCAAGAATACAAAAATACTGTCTGCTTATGACAAAAATACTGATTTTCAGGAACCAAATACTGATTTTTAAAACTTTAATGTATCTATTTACAAAAACTGCAACCATCAGTACAGACAAACTCACATGCAGACAAATGCTGTTTTATATGAGCCTTTTCAACACCTTGTTTTTCAATTATTATCAATCCCAATGTACCATCTTTCACTGATGATCTGAAATCTGTGCAGTTTTCTTATTTAACTGTTTTCGTTCTAGCACATGATTAATCCTTTGCGATTCTACTGTCTGGAAAAAGTGTATGCAATAAATCACCAGCAACACTAGCAACTAAAAGAGGAAGGGTCATTTCTAAAAGAAATTTAGTAATACGAATTTCCAATCGAATTATATCAAGGTTATCTCTGGCATTTTTAAACGAAACTTCAGGCTGATGATGAAGCAGCAAGTTGATGTTTATTAACTTTTTCATGCTGTTTTATGTCATGGGAACCTGATTGCTCATTAGCGATCACAATTACACAATTTGCAAAATGCAAAGTTTTCTCCTTTTCTAGATGGATTCACAAATGTAAACACGATGGCATAATTGTCCTTCTAGTTCTGTTTTCCTTTCTTTGCTGATGAAAATTATGCTTCTTCTGATATCCTTTTCAACATGACAAGAAGCTGAGTACTATGAGATACAGTGATGGCGGCAACCGCTTTGTGCAATCCAATATTGTGGTTAAGACTGGCATGGTAGCCTGGATTTAAAAATGAACCAATCATATTTTAGAACTCTATATCCCTGTATACATGCAAAACATGTACTCTGGGAATACAGAAAAACAGAAAACAGAAAATTGCAAGGAAATTTTTAATTAAATTTTTTTTTATTTTAAAAAAAGAATTTTTAACCCCCAAAATGTACACGCGTATTCAGGTCTGAAATACAGGACAAATACAGGAAAAATGGAACACTTTGCAGCTATGAATATGGCAGACTTTGTCCTGCCAGCTAAAATGCATTAAGACACTGTGTGAATTTTAAATGGTGCACCAAACATCTTTTAATAGTTTTCTCAACCTCATAAATTTCAAGAAACTAAAACCATATCTATGTCATACAACAGGGTTCGACATTTACACTAGTCTGATCACCATCATTCATTAATAAATATGTTCAAATGAACAATTTGGTTCTAGCTAGTGAAATAAACCAAGACAGATAAAAAGAAAAATTGAATATCTATATACATATATATAAGAAATGCAATCTTATCCATCTGGTCATGGAAGAAACTGTAAAAATAATGAAATTCATATTGAAATCCCAACTCATATTGCAGAATATATAACCAACAGTGTTCCCAGTCAGGAAGAAGTTCACTTTTTGGCACAAATATGACTGTCAAGTGTCTCATTTGAATAGGACTTGATTAGATGAGAATTGATTGGCTAGTGCTTATTACAAATGTCTGCCCTTAAAAGATACCATGGGTTTTTTTTGTGTGTGATGCAAGTGTTATCACAGGAATCTGACATATTCCATCTTTAAAATGGGCCCAGAATTAAACTTGGGCCCAATAAATGCCATGATGTTTTTGGCATTTTAAATATTATATAATACAAATGTCTGCCTTCATTGGATACCACATTTATGTGAATGTTGTAGCTGTAACCCCTTGGAATTTATTAAATATCAGATTCCTATGCTATGATGGAAAAGTATCTAACCAGAATTTACCATAAATTTCATAGCTAGCTTTCTGAGGACTTCTCTCCCTGGGTCAAGTAATTCTTTAACCTAAATGAGCCCCTGAGCAAGTGAACACTTCTGGCAGGTACCACAACTCAAAAGCCAGTATATGCTATGCACTCTGGGTTGGACTAATCCATAGGCTAATAAGACTATAGCCACAGACCCTCATATTTTGTACGCATTCCTTTATGGCCTTCCATTCCATACTGAAATAACAGTTGATCAATGATAGCATGCCATTCCCTCATATTAGCCTTAAGCCCCTCATAACCATAATACAGTCCTGTACTCAGTATATAATAGTGTACTTCAAGTGAATTTAAACAACAAATGTGACCACAGTCAATGTTTTATTACCAGGTCAAGTTAGACTACTGAACAGTAAGCATAATGCGATACAAGTGATTAGCATCAATTCAGCATGAGACATGGATGTGGTCGAAATCATGGTCCCTTGCTATAAAGCCTCTCAGAATAAAACTGTCCGTCATTTACTAAGGATATAGTTATGAGTGGTAAATTTTGTACCACAATAACCATATTTACTCACTTCATAAGCAGATCTGGGTCTATGAAGTTTCATGGAAATAACCAGTAGAACAAACAACATAAATTCTGATCTGCCAGTGCTTGTGTGATGGAAGATCAGGGTCAATGTTTTATGCAGTTGGACATGACTTATAAGAAAGTAAATACGGTACTAGTTAATTTGTTTTACTTGATTCTAGTTCTTGGCTGATTACAAGCAAGTAAAATGCAATTCACAACATTAAATACTAAATTTTACTTGTGCCTTTATGTACACTGTATCCCATTCAAGAGAAAGGTCTGCTTGTAATACAAATCAATATAATGTGGCATCAATTATAACACAGATCATTTTAAAGGTTCCAAAATGCCACTTATGGTTTCCTATTGTGAGTGAGGAACATCCTGTCTGATCAAATGACAGAACTTATTTAATAATTCTTATCCATAAAATTATGGGATGACAATCTTGTATTTGAGGATTTTAGCACTTTTGTGATGGTTTTACCTGAGATGAGAAAATGCCCAAACAGCAGCTTTACTTACACTGACCAAGGATCAAGGTAAACCAAGGCAAATCTACCATTGCATAATGAAAACTTTAATAGCAATACCTATGCCATGTCAGTAAAATACCGTAAAACCATCATTAGGGTCCTTATATCGAGAAATACAAGAATATTATCCTTATTTCAGCCTACTTTTTGCAAATGTTGTAAAGTAATTGTTAAAAGTTAATTCATTACAGATAGCACCAAAAGTAAAACGTTATGACATCACATAGGCATCAATGTTTTCCAAAGTTTATCATGGAGTTTAACTGCTCTACAATAACAAAGTTATATTTGCAATTTTCTCAAGATCTATTATGTATTGTAGAGATACTAAACCTGTTTGAAGTCCTGCCTCTTGTCATCTATTGTGACCACTGATGAGTCATGACAAGTTAAGACTTCTTTCAGAAGGTCTAAAGTTTGGGTCAGTGATGCTGTAGCCCCAAGGTCTGGAGGAGGCAGCTCCACCTGATGGGGAGGTAAAACAGTTATACCAAAATTACAATCTGACTAACAATCCAACTATTTCAAGCTGATTATTTAAGTTTTAACTGTTAATTCAAATGGTCAAGATGGCAAAGATGGCAGAAAAATGTCTCATTTAACTGAAAACTGCAAAGCAGAATCTCAGCAGTGACAATGACCAGTGTCAACACCATAACTGGAAAAGCAATACATCAATACATAAATACACAAAAATCAATGTGTTTTGTTCCTAATTGGCTGAAAGAATAAGTTTGATTTGCCCTAGGGATAAATCCAAGTTGTTAGACTGAGATATATTCATATGCCATGTCAACTAGGTTCTCTCCCCTGACCTGAAACAAAACAAAAATGTTGTTTTATATTTATTAGTTTGAGCTCTTTTATGCTTACTAAATATTGTTTTTGCTAAACAGCATGACTGTAACAGGTCTATGAAATAATAGATCTGAAAGATTAATTTCCAAGAAAGTCATGAAATTATCTTTATAAAACCTTTCTGTAAATTAATGGATTGAAATAAATGTTAATTGCTGTAGCAAAGATGGTCCAACAGAGAAGTATTAACAACTGTCTGAAATTACTTTCTATTATTTTTCAAACATACTAATCACAGTATGCAATTAATTTTCTTTTGCAGAAAACCTTGTGTGTTTGATTATTAAAGCAATTATCATATGCATATACTTATGTGAAGAGAGAGAGACAGAAAGACAGAGTGCACAAGACCACTGCTTACACACACATACTGAGTATTGCAATTTGCTGGAAGTACCACATTAAAGACAATTTAATGTTAGCATCGGGTGCTTAAAGTACATTTTACGGTACTAATTACTTTCAAATCATGAGGTTTGTGATGGTATATTACTTACAACAAGAACTAATTATGTCACATTTATTTAAAGAGAACAAACCAATGATTTGTTTTGTTATTGCTATAAGCCATGACATGCCAAAAGAACACTGATCAATATCTAAAGACATCAGACCCATCTCCGATCCTTGTAATTTATGTACAAACAAAATATTTTATTTTTGTTTGTTTAAAATCAGACAATTTAATCTCAATGAAAACATGTCAATCTACAATAAAATATTTTATATGATGTAGTTTTTCTAGAAAAAGATCAAAATGTAAATGTAATCAAACACAAAGAAGCACAATCTCTCCATGATCTCAAGAAATAAGGCTTTGATATTTACAGTCTTTTTTAAGACTGAAATGTCTCTGAAACTTTCTCTTTATGTACTTTACCCTACCTTATCCAGAAGTTTATTTGCATGACAGTTGAGGCTGTTGAAGAACATGCGATGACTTAGGTCCTGAATTTCTGAGATAGTCTCTAAAAGGGCGGCATCGGAGCTAATTATCTGACTAAAAAGGAAAAGTTCAGCAAATATCAATTGAGACCAATGACAAAAATTATTTTCTTCTTTAATATTTACTGCCTGGAAATTTAAATTAAGTAAATATAGATGCAAATCAGCATAAATGAAACCTTTGAGATTCACTGCTGGCACTCTATGAAAAGATAAACTATCAGAAAACTATTAAATAACAATAATTCTGATGACTAACTGAATAATTCTGCAATGCAATTATGTAAATATCATTATAGATACAAGATGATAAGCTCTGCCATGAGGAAGAGCAGGCTGTAATATTTTATTCTTATTATCAAATTATTCAGAAATAAATGTAGATGTATGACTCAAAACACCTCATTCAAAACTGTAGGGAAGATTAAATTGTCAGTAATTATCAGAAAATCATTCTAAAAACAAACAATGTATCCATTCCTCCAAATCCAGAACAATGAATTCCTTCAACATTTTGGCTAAAGCAATAACCATAAACATTAGGTTTCCTCATAAATAACCTGTATGTTTCGTTTCTTTTCATCTCCATTTTCCACCTATTTACAGTCTATTTTCCACCTATTTACAGTCTATTTTTCACCTATTTACAATCTATTTTTCACCTATTTACAGTCCATCTGCTGGTTTCTTGTTATGTACATTTGTTTTATACAATGAGAAATTATATTATAAGTACCAGATTATCATTATGTTGCTAATGACTTTTCTTGTGTTCATACAGAAAGTTCCTGTTAAAATTTTATCACAATACATTATGAATCCCGAATTCTGTCTTTATATTTTGGAAAGAGAATTTTCAACGTAAGTTTGTAATTGTATATACTTGCCTTATAAGTCATGACCAACTGCAAACTGCAAGGACCCAGATCTGCCAATGCATAATGTGCTGGCATATATAGGTTTGTACAGTTTGTTATGAGTTGTCAGTAGAACAAACAACACAGAAGCTGATCTGTAGGTGTATTATGCTATGGTATATCAGGATCTATGCTGTTTGCATTGACTTATAAATGAGTATATATGGTAACTGTCCAAAATCTGGAATGGTTGGCATTTCTGTAATCTAAGCACTGACAATTAACCACTGTTGCTAGAAAGTTATACCTCTGTCATGCCATTGTTATAAAGGCAAAGACAAATATACATATCATCTAAAATCTGTGTACCTGGACCTATTTGGAGACCAGGTATCAAATAGTTTAAACATCTTGTGTTAGTAGAATTATTCCATGACATAACCCCATGTGTTTTATTATATCTTAACCCCCTGCCCCACTCAACCCCCAAGCCCAACCATCAACCACTACTTCTGGCCCATGAAAAAGGGTTGTGACCTATAAAAATCTGTTATTTATATTATTTGCCCTCCTGTTATTTACTGCATATAAAAAGTTTGGTCAGAAAATTGAACAAAATTTCACCATAATTGAAATTTGTCAATATTTTACCTTTGACCACCTTCAAGTGACCCAAGTTTGGTGGCCCAAAATTATTCCCCCTTTGCCAATACTTATCACAAAGTAAACCAATGTACCAAGTCTGGTGATTTTTCACCAACGGATTTCTGAGGAAATATAGTCATCGACAGACGGATGGATGGAGGAAAACACACTATCCCCTTGCTAAAGTGTGAGGATATCTCAGAGCTGACACAAGACACTGCATAGTATTTCACACTGATAGACTTACCTTATTGTATTGTGATAGAATTTCAGGAGGTTATTTAGTTTGTATAGTGTTACAGCATCCTGTTCAGATACAAGCACCTGCTCTACTCGCACCTGAAATAGATGTATTTTATTAAGAATTGGAAACATGCAAACACCCCAAAACATACATCAACTCCATACCTTGAAAAAATCTCAAAAAACAAACTGTACAACTCTCACAAATTATCTCAGCAAATATTTATATCCATGTTGCATGAAGGATGAAACATAACCGACAGATGACATACAATTCTGGGAAACATTTTAGCCCATTGTTTGTCATCATACCTGCCACCATATATTTATATACTTTATAATGAAAATGTACCTTGAATGGCCTGCAAACACCCTCTGTAATGTGTCCCAGGGCATCTTGAATCTGTGCATCTGTGGCTGAAAAATAATGTATATACATATAATAAATTTTATTTGGTAGAAGATGAATTCCATTTTATTTGTGTTTGTCCAGCTTATGACCATTTAAGAAAGAAATACTTTAATATCTGTCTAGAAAAATTTGTATTCCTCATGAGTCATGATAAAATATTAATTATAAGAAATCTTTCTTAATCTATCAATTTGGTTTTTGTTCTTAGACAACCTCTGATAACTCACATGAATAGTGAATGATAATACTTAGTGCTAGTAACACATTTTTAATATCATACACTGATTATTTATAGAAAATTATGTATGTATATTCATGTTCAACACCAAATTTAATTTCTGTACACTATGACCTACACTATATTTATTTGTATTGTATTTTCTAATATGGGCCAGTGGCCTAAATTACTGAATAAAGCATAATTATTATTATTAGTAGTAGTAATAGTAGTAGTAGTAGTAGTATTAGTAGTATTTTTATTATTATTATTATTGATATCTGCAAAGTTTCAAAACATAACCCATGTTATGAACCTGTTAGATCTTCATGTACAATAAATCTTATGAGATATGATTTAAATCAGGCTACAACAAGAAATGAGCTCAAAATGTTGGGCAAAAAAGTGACTAGAATTTCTTTTTGAGCTGAGGAGTTGATTTTTTATCCACATGTGCAATTTCAACCCTAACTTTTTGATTTCAGAAATAAAGGATTTTTCGAGTTCTGTACTCTTGCAATATACTTCTTCCTACATTTTTCTTTGATGCAAGGTCTTTGAACAACCTTATCCAGGTACTGATGCATGAATAAACTCCCCTAGGGACCTAGCATTCAGAAACAACATGCACACAAAAATTCATCAAGGGGAAATAAGGGAGCTCTTCACAATGGGGAGGGGTGCTAAATGTAATTTAGAGACCCTCTAAAGTGAGTTGTAGTCTCTTCCATTCTGTGGCAAATTGGAGTCTTGCCCCTAGCAGGATATATGCAAAGAGTGGCATAAGCAATGCACCATTTCCTGTGAGACAGAAGTTGTTTGGTCATTGGGCCTGCATGAGAGTTGCTGCCTTAGTAGGCTGTTTCCTCACCACTTCTATCTATCTATGTTGGAGAAGACTGGAAGAAAGTGACTATGTTCTGAGAATGATTATATATGGTGACTATTCATCAAGGCAATGTATAGAGAAAGGCATCTCCTTCCATGAACTGTAAATTAACAGAAGCTGCCATGGCACAGTGTAAAGATTCCCTGTTAAGCATGTGCTCCATACAATAGACTGACTCACCAGCAAGACCAGCAGAGTTCTTGATAGTGGAGCCTAAGCTGTGTTCACAATGCTAAGGAAAAGACATCAAAACCAATCTAATCATGAATCCTACTGTTACAACAAACTTAACTAGTTATAAGGTGTCAAGAAAGGACTTCCTGTCCATATGCACTGAGACAGGTTTTGACATTCCCTGGCTCACAAGGTCTCTGTCACAAGGTGGGACATCAGTTTGACAAAATAGTGTGCGTATGTCTTGTTCTTATAGGAAACTGGGTTAAAATGTGATGGGAGTGGATGATGCAAAAAGAAAGACCTGACGACACTTAGGTCCTGAAGTTGTATCTCAAAACTCTAGAAACAATGTAGTATATCAGTAACTTGACCAAAATGGGATGCTTGTTGAATAAAGGTTTGGGTTTCTTTACTAATAAATTAATAGATGCAGGTACATTGGAAGCAGCCAATGAGAAAGTAGACAAAGATGAACAAAAAACAATAGCAGATATGCCCATTGCCAACCAGGGAAGTTTGGGACAAGAGGGTAAAATAAAAATTTGTAATTCTATTGAAAAATGATGGACGCTAACTGCAGCAAAGAAAAATTCCACATGGAAGCCAGAAGAATGATAAAATCATTTTAAAACATTACAGAACATGTCTATGTACATTTATATAACACTATTTACAGTACACAGCTCTGTGTATTCTTTTAATTGTCCTCCAAACTGCTTCTGGATCTTTTCCACTTTGCCAGAAACTTCTTTTCCAATTATATCATTTCATGATAATCTGGGTGGGCTTACAATCATTGACTGACATTTTAAAGTCAAGTCACACACAAAAGTTTTATAGAAATATTGCCAATTAAAGTTCACAAATAAACACAAATGTTGCAGAAATCTAATTAAAAAACCCCCAAACAACACAGTAGATAATGAGGAAAACACAATCAAGCAAAATATAGCATTCCAAATAATGGTGTGAAACTGATCTTTTGTTACAAATTACCAGAAATGACTGGCAAGGACCAAATCAAACTCTTCTGATTATTATTGCATGTTATATGCCAGAAATTGATCTTTTGTCACAAATTAACAGCAAAGACTGGAAAGGAATGAAAACACTCTCAATTTATATGCCAGAAACTGACTTCAAAGGGTCAAAAATATTGTCATATCGCTTCAACTTCCGCCAAATTTTGGGGTTTACTTTATAGGAAAAATCATGATTTTGGTTGGTGATGGCATGATTCATGAATAGGTTCAGCAATTTGGGACATTCATGCCCAATTCAGGGCAATGGGCATCTCTGCAACCGATGGAAACCTCTTCAGTCAATGTGCAGAATCATCATATCAAGAAAAGAAGATAGAAGTGGGATGATGAACAAAGCTGGGGGTCTGGCCAACATGAGACTGTTATCTCTAGGCTTTCACTGTGTATATCATTGACAATATGGTACTTAACATTCTAAAAGAGAGTGTCACTGTAGGCAGTACCAAGTAGTTATTGAGCCAACAGGTGGTGTACCTGTTCTGTGCCAGTTCATCATATTTCCATGTGTCTGGTACAAGGCAGCAAAAGTTGTCTTAGCCTGGGCAAGGGCTGGAGAGGGTACATCCAGATGTCAGAAGATGTCTATGTATTGAAGCCAGACTTGGATTAGCAGGAAAATAGACCACCATGCCCAGTGCCTGAACTGAAGGCATAGGGAAAGGTTATCAGAACTGGTATGGTCTGAAGGCAATTGTCTTCTAGTGCTAAAGTCAGGTATCATATAATAGGTCACCATAGCCAGTACCACATATGTTTGTATTGCTGGTGTATCAACCAATGATCCTGATGGGCCTCTACTAAGTCAGTTCTGGCCCCAAAGATAAATCCATTAAGACTAGTTATATCTGCAGCAATGTGGACAATGGTAAAGGTTGATGCTGTGAAAATGGTATAATGGCTCTCAATGAAGACTTTTCTTCTGAACAGGCATGGTTTCTGCCTTCAGGGATTCAGCTAAAAGGAATATTTCAACTAAGGCAATGTTAGAAGCCATGCTTATGCATCCACATCCTTGAGTCTACACTTCTAAGCTTTATCAGCAACCCCAATAAGCTGCTTGGCAAGGACAGTCAACTCTTTTATTTCTCCCATTTTATCTGAGGGGAGAAGTCACTTCTTTCTCTTATCTGACCCTAGTTAGAGCCCTGTATATCTCACAAAGATTTTAAGTATTCAATGAATTTATGCAACTCAATGCATTTATTCTGATTTCATTCACAATCAATAGCATAAAAGGTAGATCATTATATATGAAACTATTCCATGGCTGGTCCCAAGCCTACATGGGAAAGGAGGAGGTTTAATGAGGGGCTAGCACCCCAACTACATAAAAAAGCCACATTACAGAAACTAAAACATCAAAAAATTCTTTGGACCAATGGAAATGACCCTGGGAAAGTTATTGTAGCAGATCAGCCAAACCAGAGAGAGTGAGCGAACTTGCCAATAAATCTTCTCTCCACCAAGACTGTTACAAGGATTATGGCACTGTACCAGACAGGGAAAACAGCACAAGCTGCTAAAGAGATGGACAGGTACAGGTTAGAGATAGTAGGACTGAGTGAGGTCCAATGAACAACATCAGCTTAAATCACCTAGGCATCAAGAGATCTCCTCTACTCAGGACAACCCAAACAGGATAACGACAACTGGAATGGAATGGGACTGATGTTGAGCAGGAAAGCAATAAGAAGCCTGAGGGAGTGGTAACCAGTCAGTGAGAGGATTCTGGCAGTCTGCTTCCAGTCAAAATTCCAAATGGTAACCAGTGTGCAGTGCTATGCTCCAAATGAACCTTGCAGATCAGAACACCAAGGAGAATTTTTATGAGCAACTGCAGAGTATGTCTGACAGAATACCAATGAAGAATGTGATACTTGTGATAGGTGACATGAATGCTAAAGTGGGTAACAACAAAATCAAACAGGAATTCATCATTGGTAAAGAAGGCCTAGGACAGATGAATGACAGCAGACAGGTCTTTGCTGACTCTTGTGAGCTGAATGACCTCATGATTGGCTAGTTAGTTTTTCCCCATCGCAGAATGCACAATCCCCTGATTCAGCAGCAGAGAATCAGATCAACCATCTTGCTGTCTCCTGCAAATGGAGGACTCTGATGGGTGTGAGAGCCTGAAGAGGAGCAAATGCTGGCTCAGGCCATGTGCTGGTGATAGCAAAATTGAACACCAGAATCAGCAGCATAAAGAAAACATCATAAACACCCATGATATGACACCTACTGGCTCATTAGTGTTTAGAATCAACAGGAGTTTGCCATTTCCCTCTCCAACAGATTCCAGGCTTTTGCTGACCCTGATGATGGCTCTATAGAAAAAGAGTGCAAATGACTTAGAAGCATATTTATGTCAACCTGTGCAAAAAGATGCCGAAATTCAGAAGAGCTGGTTGTAAGAAGATACAGTCAAGAAGAATGAGGACAGATGAGAAATCGAGCAGAAACTCATACAGGCAAGGATCAGGGCACAGAAACGGTGTCTTCAAGAAGAACGCAAGACAAAAAATAAGTCAAGAAATGTGTGAGGAAAGACAAGCAGGAACTTGCTGACAAACTTGTCACAGATGCAGAGAAAGCCACAAAAATAAATGACATGAGGACCCGCCACAACATCACACGGCAACTATAAGGAAGGAAAACCAAAAGAAACAAGGTGGTACATGGACAAAATGGGAATATTCTGAGCAAATCAACAGAACAGCTTGCCAGGAGGAAGGAATATTCACCACACCTGTGAAAAACACACCTACTGTAGAAGAGGCAGAGGATCTGGACAACAACATAGGATCCACTGCAAAGACAGAGGTTATACAGGCAATTTTGAAAATTAAAAGTGCTATGGCCCTTGGCCCTGACAGCAGATTAGTGAAGCATTAGAAACAGATGCAACAGATACTGCAGACACCTTGTAATGGAAATATGGGACAAAGAAATGGTGCAACAAGAGTGGAGGAAGGATTGTCAAGATTCCCTAAAAAAGGAGACCTTAGCGACTGCCAGAAGTCTAGTCCATGCTAAGATTCTCACAAGTCTAATTTTGAAGATGACCAGATCTGCAGTCTATTTCGAGAGAAGAACAAGCAGAATTCTGGGCCAGGAGGCCATGTACAGACCAAATAGCAGCTCTCCACATTACCAACAGTCCCTAGATCATTTAAATTTTGTAAGGCTTTAGGAAAGCAATTGACATGGTGGATATAAACACTATCTGGAAAATCCTAATATACTATGGCATACCAAAGAAAATTGTCAGGATTGTACAGTGCCTCAACAAAGACATGATCTGTCATGTAATAAACAATACAGCCTTGTCTTCTTCTTTCTCTGTTGACACTGGTGTCAGGCAAGGATGCTTACTTTCACCAATATCTTCTCATAATTGATACACTGGGTGAAAATGTGGCAAATGACAAACCACGAGGAATACAGCAGACCTTGTCCAAACAACTGACATGTATGATCTAGATATGATATTGGACTGCTGTCACACATAATCCAGCACATGCAATAAAAGTCTGACAGCCCACAAACTGTAGTCCTCTACTACCAGCCTGGAGATCAATGCTGACAGGACAACATGCTTACAAGTCAATACAAACAAGGAAGTACCTATTCTCTTAGAGGGACAAGTCAAAACACACACCTTGGCAGCACTGTTAACAAGTCAGAAGGGATGATGATGATGATGATGATGATGATGATATACAAGACCTTTACAGATGAATGTGCTTTAATAACTTACGTTCACATCTCTTCAGCACAGTTTGAAGATGTTCTTTCTCAGAGGCAGCAGCTTGGTGTAACCATGCCAACATGTCTCCAACATATCTCAAAGGATCATGGGAATAGAGTTCTATTGGTCTAGGAGTGCCACCAGGTCCTGTTTAGAATGACACGAAAATAAGCCATGTTTAATTTGGTCTCATGCTTCATCCATCTTTTCCACCTTAACATTTTCCTTTTATATATATATATATATATATATATATATATAATTTGACTTAATAATCACAATGAACAAACTGAAATGAATTGTATTTATTTTAGATACTTTCCATGGAAAACATGTTTCATTTTTAATTCCTTCAATGTTTCATTTTTTATTTTTCAAGAAGATTAAAATAACAAACTCTGACAAGCACTGAAAAATACCCAGACAGACTTAAACTAAACATAGGAACTGGGCCTCAGCCTTCAAACAATGTTAGGTTTTTCTGCTCAAGTTCTGAATTTCATTCTTATGTCTTTTCTACACATGCAAATCAAATGGCATGAATGTACATCAAAATCTACATACTAGAGCAAACTTTTGAAGTAATTTTTACAAGCAAAATATTAAATAATCTGAAATTTCTTACTACACATTGAGAAGAAACTCTTTTTTAATGTTTAATAGACATTATAAATACAGACAATGCTTTTTCGAAAATATCTGAGTTCTCACCTCCTCTAGTGAGAGCATCAATAAGCCCTCTTACTACAGCAGTTCTTCTAGCTGTCCCAAACTCATCAATGGAATACCTGAATGCAGATGAAACTGCATTATATAGAAGTGAAGAAGATGATGATGATGATGATGATGATGATGATGATGATGATGATGATGAAAATGAAAAGTTGACAGGTCATTAATATAATATTACAAATGTTTTATAAATTTCATCAAATGCTAAAAAAATTATATAATATACATATTCAACTTTTAAACAGTTTCCCAGAAAACATTCGGGCCACCTGTTGAAAAATAATCATTGAAAAATTTTCAATTATATACATAGCTGCCAACCCCCAAGTACAAAAATACTGACTGCTTATGACAAAAATACTGATTTTCTGGACCAAATACTGATTTTTAAAATTTTAATGCATATGTAACTACTTACAACATATACAACCATCAGTAAGGTAGGACAGTGCCTTACATAATTATTTAAGATATGATAAGAATTCTTTATTTCAGACTACATAGTCCATATTTAATGTCAAAGGTGCATGTGTTGCACACTTGCACCTTCCAGACGGGCACCCTGTTCCATTTGGGTGCCCATTCAGAAGGTGCAAGAGTGTAACACAGACACAGGCTGTAAATAGGAGCCTTTTCCACACCTTGTTTATTTTTTCAATTATTATCGATTTCAATGTACCAACTGTCATTGATAATCTCAATTCTGTGTGATTTTCTTACTGAACTGTTTTCATTCTAGCATGCGAGTAATCCTTTGCCATTTTACTGTCTGGAAAACGCATGCAAAATAAATCGCCAGCAACACTAGTAACTGAAAGAGGAAGGTACATTTCTAAAAGAAATTTAATAAACCAAATTTTGATCGAATTACATCAAGGTTCTCTCTGGAATTTATATACATCCAAGTTCAGGATGAGTTGTATATGATGAAGCAGCAAGCTGATGTTTATTAGCTTTATCGTGCTCTTGTATTTCATGGGCGCCTCCATGCCCAATAGCGAAATCACATTACACAATTTCCAAAAGGTAAAGTCTTCTTTACTAGATGATTTCACAAATCTAAACAAGACGGCACAATTGTCCTTTTAGTTCTGTTTTCTTGTCTTTTCTGGCAAAAATTCTGAATATTCTGATTTCCTATTCAACATGATTAGAAGCTGAATATTATGAAGATGAGACACTGTGGTAGTGGTAACTGTTTGCGAAATCCAATATGGCAGATAAAGACAGGCATGGTAGCCTTGATTTTGAATGAACCAACCATATTGTAGAACTGTATTCCTATATACATGCGATACATTTCTATCAGAATGGAACCGAGTGCCTGTTCTAAACTGAAAATTGCAAGGAAATTTTTTTATTATTTTTTTTAATCAAAAAAATGTATTTTTTGCAAAAAAAACGTACACCCGTATTCAGGTCCAAAATACAGGACAAATACAGAAAAAACAGGACAGTTGGCAGCTATGTATATATCAAAATGAGTACTAAAGCTGCTACATGTTCCAGATGGTCACTATGTCAGCCATGCTTGCAGTCAGATGTAGACCATTTCCATTCAGGACCAACAACATATCAAAAGAAGTGTGTTCATAGAAATTCCATACATATACTATCTGTATATTCAGGTTGGGAAGTAATAATAAGATTTCAAATTCAACACTGTGGTGGCCATACTGTAGCTCTGCAGCATTTTTATCAGCTACATTAGAAGCTTTTAGTGAATACCCCATGTAAATACAACCATCATTTCTGGAAGAATAGTGATAACAAGATTTTCATTTAAATGGGAGTCCAGGCACTTCTAACTTAAGATTTTTATGAATGCTGCCAAAGTGGCAATACTATATTTGAGGTTCACTGAGCACCATTTTCATTTAAGATGAACTAAACCTTCTGCTGAAACTTGTCACATGCTTTACAGATTTCCTCCAGGTAGTTTCAGAGAATAAAAAAAAAAAATTCCAAGAAGATGCTGGACACCAGATGACAGATGGACCAAGGACATCACATAATCTCTTCTAATTTTCAATTAGTTAGAAATGGTTATTTTCAGGATTGAGGTATAAAACAATGACTAATTCTGCTGTGTCATTTGTTTTTCTGGTTTCAGTAGTTAACAGACTTTTTAAATGAGTACTCATTCAATGGCATACATTGACTACCTTGATAATTAGCTTCACACCTCTACAGGTATAACTGATCAGTCTAAACACCCCGTCTTTGACGGATTCATTATTTAACATCATTAATATTGTATACCACTTTGTGTTAGCAATGTCACACAGCAACATCACTGAGTACTACCAGTGCTAAGTGTTCACAGTTAATTAATGAATAATCTCTTACTAAAGTTACTGGTAATTACATTTAAAACATAACATATATGAAACATTTAATATTATTAAACCCATTCATAAATATCATATCTAAAATTACTCACCTAAGATTCTCAATATATGCCCTTACCTAAAAAGGACTGGCCTGTCTTGAAGTGCCAGCATAGCTTGACATAAAACTGGAGAAATATCAGGGGAATCTCCCGTCAACATTCTGCACTCATCTAAAAATAATTAACATTTTGCATATATTTTTAAAGGTCTACAATTAAGCAGTAGACAGATATTAAATACATAGCTAAGATTTTACCAAATACTTTCATGAAGAATCAAAACTGCATACTTGATGCTAATGTCACAAGCCACATGTGAAAATCTGCTAGGTTCCTTTTTCACACATAGCTACCTGCAATGAGATTTCTTTATTTTCCATGATAATGTATAAATAAAAATACCCTATCAATAACACAATGTACCAAGCTCTTATTTATGAAAGTATCCATTTTATCGATTGATAAGTGACTCTGTTTGGAATATAAACCTTGATTGGCTCATTCAAAAAGCATGAAAGGTCATGCTGGGTCAACTTTCTGAGAAACTTTTACATGGCTTAGCAACAACTGATTAAGCAGATTTGTGCATCTTTCATTACAAATAAGAATATCTAATCACATGTAGCCATGGCTGAAAAAGTAACCAAGCAAAATTCACAACTGTGGCTTGTGGCAATGACTGGATGCTGCTATCCTTTACAAGATGACACTCCAGTATAACAAGGCCTTATAGTGAGTGAGTATTTTACAAGTGAATGGCTTTCATGAACGGCATTATAGTGAAAAACCATAGTATCTACAGTATATATATGCACAGCCATGTTGGTTTTAGTGACTGCCAACATTTTTAATGGCTATCAAAATTCTCAGATGGCAATTCAGTTAAGTAAAGTAACAAATTTGGCGACTGAAAAGTTAAACAGACATGCTATTGTGTGCAGATTTGTACCTTGAGGTCACTGATATTTGTAAGTGTGAAGTATTTTCAGAGTTGGAAAAATGATGTAACCAATTTTTACCTGAGAAAAACCTATAATAGGAGGTTCACACTGATGGAAAAGGAGGAAGGAATTTTAAGTAATGTAATTAGATAAGTATTGTCAGAGAAACATAATTTACTATTAAAAATTGTTTTCTACATCAAATGTATTACCTGATCACATCAACATTAGGAGAATAAGTAAGAGGTTGGGGAAATGCTAAGCATCCTATTTCTACCTGTCATTCTGTATAATTGCCCTGCTATTATCCCAATGTTAGTTTAGCACAGTCAAATACAATTTGTCTACAAGAGAGATCACAGTGTGGTTCTGCACTTGCTTCTTGTCTTACCATTAAGAGTTTTCCCTGCCAAGTTTTAGGTTGTACTTTCATACATGGGGTATGGTCACTGTATTGGCAGCTGCTACTGGCCCAACAACATTCTGTTATCTCCTTTGCAAGGTCATGTCAAATAGAAACTGGAAAAAGTAATATGGGTGTGCCATCTGACTTATTCTACTATGTCTCAAATGGAGACATTATGTTCAAAGGCCAGGCTATGGCAGTAGAAATTTTCATTCATCATACCTGATCCAGAGATAGTTCAGAGAATGAGGATTTGATTACAAAACAGGTAACACTTGTGAGGTTATGTCTTATTTGCCTGCCTTCTGTAGTAGGAATATTCTTTTTCAGATGCTGCTGACAGCATCGGAGAGCACATATGGGATGCATCAGAGAGTGCATATGGGATCTTGCAGCTCTGCTTCTCAATCAAGGTGAGGGAGGAAATGGTTATTTATTGGCTGCTAGTGACAGCAACCTGTTTTCAGAGTGGAGGGCATTCTAGCTGTTGCCATCCTCTCAATGACTGAAACTCCAAACTCCTTTATGTGCCGGGTATCCCTGACAAGAGCCAAGAATGAAGGCAGAGTTTCTCAAGACATGGATAAAGTTGACCTCAGCTGTTGGAACAGGGTGAGAGTTGTTATGCCTTTCCTGGCTATGTCTGTTCCTAATAAGCAGATCATTGAACAGGAACTGTCCCATGGTGGAGGGGCAATTAGAACTATTTTACAGCCTGTACCCCTCAATTGCTGAATTATTTTTGGAATCGAGACTAACAAAGGAAAGGCATATGCACATATTCCCTCCAAGCTGATTGAAACAGTGCTAACAACCTATGATTCTGGGTCAGAAAATGGGGAGACTAAGGTAAGCAATTTGTTTTTTACCTTGCTGCAAATAGGTCTCTCACTGGGTGGCCCAAGAGAGCACAGACCTATTTGAATATTAACGGTGTAGAGACCACTCTGAAGCTGTTGTCCTCTCCTTCATAATTAGTCTGCTAATAAAATGAGCCAGTCCAATGTGTGTCAGACTTGAATATTTGTTTTTGGGTACACCATCGAAGGTAATCGCATACCATGACAAGAAGGTCCAATGATTTTGTCCCTTAACCATGACTATTCAGGACAGACTTTCCTTGCACACATTTGATCCAAGAGTGGGAGGTACTAAGAATGACTTCCATTTCCAAGATGTTGATATGAAAATCTTCCACTTGCATCTGACCATTGCAATGTTTGGTAACAAGTGTGCTCCCCAACCTGACAAAAATGGTATCTGCACAATTTGTTATTTCCAGTTTTAAGTTTTTAAAGGTATTCCCAATGTTAACCACTTCATGTTTTGCCATTGTATAAGGAAGTGTTTGATACTGGCTGAGATCATAATGTTGTGATCCAGACAGCTCATGTTCAGTCACCATTGTGCCTGTATTGCATGCATACAGATAGAAAGGGTGTAACCTGTCTGCTGCCACCCAATGAAGAGGCCCAATAAACATCATCTTTTACAGCTTCTCTATTCTTAAATACTTTCAATGCATTTGGAAGGAAGCTGTAACAAACTGACAGGAGCTAAAAACAAGATACCTAATTGGATAAAATGTTGAGAGGCAATAAGGTCTGATATCTCCACACGGATTATCCACCCTAGTCTGTGGATGAGGAGAAAGAAGGTAAATCATGTCGTGGACCAAAACCAAACTTACAGAACCTTTTGAAGTAGGCCATCCAGGTATGCTGCTGTCCATATGGAGGAGATCATCCTGAACTGGGATATTATGCAGTACAACCTTTTTATGATGGCCCAAGGGCTTACATGGAGACTGAAGGAAGGATGATGGGATTGGTGTACTGTCCCCAAATATGTGACTCGGTGATATTATTTTGATGCTATATAAATTTTTATGTGGAAGCATGTGTCTGAGAGATTGAGACTAACTATGTACTAATCATGTTGCACTGTCAGATGGATGAACTTTGCCATCTGCTTCTTGAATTTTGATGCAGAAGAAAACTGAATGAGTTTGCTTAGGACAGCCAAACAAATGCAATGTTGTTCGTTCAGTTTATTTGACAGACTCAGTATAAGTCAAAATGTAAACCTTCATCTCCAGCTTGAATATTTTCATGCAGAAACAGGTTATGTGATACTTGTAAACACTTGAGCATCAGTGGAACAAGTTTGACTGTAAAACCTCTTACCTCAAAGATTGGGTGATATCTGGCTATGAACACAATTCTTATGGATGGGGCCCATGGCTTATCCCCAGTGTTATTTCAATACAAAACACTGTTCACTCATCTATAATATCAATAATAAAACCTTATGAATCAATGATATCATATGCAATTCTGATGAATCATTGGAATCACCTTTGGTTTCTACTGCACTCTCTGATACAGTATGTTCTGGTGCTGTTTTCTTCTGCATTTTCATGGGTGGGTGGGCATCATGACATACTCCACGAGACTAATCATTAATTTGGAAGTGGGGTCAACATTAAGAATTTCTCACAGTGAAGGAAATGGGAGTGCTTCATATTTGCATTTCTTGATCTGTTTCTTCGAAACATTAGACAAGGTGTTTTCTGACCCATAAGCAAACACAAATGCATGCACGTACTGAGCACTCTGTACATAGAAGACATATTTTGTGAACATCCTCTTTAACTCTGAACTATTAAAACTTTGTAAACTTAGCTGTTATAACAAATGGATACAAGAAATATATATAAATTGTTCAAATAAATGTAAACACACATTAACTAAATGACTGTGAAGTGCAATTATTGAAAAGCACTGCACCCAAAAAATTTCATTGATGAAAATTGTTTTTTACTAATCAAAATCACATTTGACAATAAAAAACAGTAACAACAAACATAAAATCAGAATCAATTTCCCAGAATTTCACAAAAATGTTGTATACTGCACATATAGCATTATTTGACTATACCACTGAAATAAAAAAAATGGATGGCTGAATTTAAATATATCATAATTTAGATTCCTGGAGGCAGGTCCTACAGCATTAAGCAAAAGCTGAAACCTGGGTACATGTGGGTATACTGACAGCCACCTCATGGGTAGAAAGGGAAGTTAACCTGTAAGAGTTGCTTCCCTTCTCTTACACACATTTTATATATATATATATATATATATATATATATATATATATATATGGTATTAATATTCCTATGATTATCCATCCAAATGAAAATAGTAAATAAAGGTTGGTGGTTACCCATATAGATCTGCCCAAATTGTGGATGGAGTTGTTTTTATGAAGCAACTAATGCTCAATAATCAGTAATACAAACAGTAAGGGTTTACAATGTATATACTATACATAAAAACAATGAAGGAAGTTTTTGTTAATGTTCAATTCTCTTCTGTGAAATCATCCAGTGAAATAGTAAAAGATGAATATGATAACATGGAATGATAGCTGTTACCCATTGCTTAAAGAAATTTATTTGGAATTTACAATTATGGCATTAATGTTGAATTAATGTGAGCACAGACTTTCAGGGCAGCCATTTGATAAAGTGTGTTATAGTTTGCTGTATCAAATTACTCTATATATTCGCTTATAAGCTGGTTCTAACCACAGACTGTAAAGAACCAGATCTGCTGCCATATAATGCTCCAGCATATCTGGGTCTAAGCAGTTTGTTAAGACTTATCAGTAGAACAAACAACACAGACCTTAATCTACATATGCATTATACAACAGAAGATATGGGTCTATGTAGAGATGCTGCCAGAATTTCATGTACAGGAGGGAGCTCCCCCATGTCACTAAAATAAGGGGGAAGTAGAAAAAAGGTGGAGAGGAGGAATGAGGAGGAAATGGTTATAGTTCAATATTAACCTAGCAAATAAATTTCTTTCTTCCTGCTCTGCTCCATTAGAACTCTGCTGACAACAAAATGCTCAAAAGATGTATCATTTGATTGTAAGAACATTAATTTCTGAGCTTAATCTGTTCCTTGAATGTGTATGACTATTGTTGTGCTGATACCCCCCCCCCCCTTTTACAGTCTGCTGTCTGATGGGGCATAAGCAAAGCTAGTTGTAGCCAGCTTAGAAAAGCTGGAAAACTATTCTCTACGGCTGTAATGAAAAATTTTCCACAGCTCATAAATGTTCTTTCTTTGGTATATCTGCTCCAAAGAAAGATTTTCACTAATGTGAGCTCTGCCAAAGTTTCACTTTCTTCAATCAGTGCTTTGCTGACTAAAATGCCAGATTTCTGACTTCTTCCATAATACTGTGTTAGCATTTCAAGTCCATTTATGCCATAGTCTGCTTGTTCAAATAGAGTTATTTTGATCAAACAAATATCCTTTCATTTTTTAATTTCATTTCAGATTATTATTTATTCAATTTATTTCAACCCTAAGAGTACTATAATATTTTGTAGAACAAGATCCGTCAGGACTGAATTTTTTGAGAAAAGAAATGAAAACTGCATTCTACTTACAAATTTTCAGGCTTAACATTCTGCCTTTTCTACATTTAATATTGAAATACTGCTGAATAGGGGTCTGACCAGCAAGCCATCTGTTTGTGACCATCCAGCATGTACACCAGACTCGTATGTATCATCATTTTTGGGTTCAAAATCACTGGTATTTCCAGTAACACTTTTCAAACTCCAATAACATATTTAAAACTTAAAAACCATTGTCATCACTGCTATCATCAGCTAATATATACCAAACAATATCATCAGCTGAAGATAAGCCACATGGGGAGTCAGCATTTTGGGTTTAACAAGAAGTCCATATGTGAAAGACAAATTTGTGAAGCTTTCATGATGAAAAATTCATGCTACAACAGAATTGTTCCAGATCACAAAGTGCCAATCAAATTTAGTTTAACAAACATTCATGGCAGGCCAAAGTACCAAGACGTGTAAACAGTTGCCTATCTGATAAAAGACATATGTCACAACAAGCACTACAATACCTCTACTGGTGGCATGACTTATTTTGCGACAAGCACTTTAAGGGGTTAACAGTTAAATAAAAATTGTATACTGTGCAGAGAACATTTTTATACATGTGACTTTAAACTAACTGGTGGGAGTTTATGTGCATCACTGAGTACATATGGTACCTACAGCTTTTACTTACTTTGTGTCCACCTGTATAGTCTCTCAAAAGCTGTCTCTTGATGTAATGCCATGGACTCCATTATCTCCAACCTGGGTTGATAAGAGAGTTAGAAATTAGCATGTAGCGTAAATTTAATCTACTGTATATACTTGCTTATAACTAGTACTGCAAAGCATTGTCCCTGATCTGCCTTTGCAGGACTACATTGTTTGAATGATTGCTCCCATACAGACCCAGACCTGCTGGTGCATTATGCAAAAGCAGATCAGGATCTATGCAAGTGGATCCAACTTCGAAGAAAGTATATATGGTCGTCCATTTCATGGGTAACAAATATCCACAAAAATAGATCCAACACGAAAACAGTATTCGCAATTTACATACATGCAATATTCCTAACTTCCCTGGAAATATCCCTGGTTTTAATAATGGTTCCATTTGTGACATTTTTTTCTGCCAAAATCTGCTTGTTATGCCTCTAAAAATGTGTTTTCTTTAACAAAATACATTCTTACTCAATAGTGCATGTGGAAAGCCATAGTGTCTAATCAGCAAACTTATCTTTGGTCTCAAAACAACCTCGAAAGCTATTAATTACCTCTTAAAATCAAAAACTCATTCTTGCAAACCTACTTCTGGCTATTTTATTAGATTGAAAGAAGCTTTCATCTAAAGATAATTGGACTATGACATGTAATGAATTGGTTTCTAACTTGAGTTATGCTGGTTCTGCTAATGGAGATTTTGTAATTTGTTTAGTAGCTCTGGCAAAATAACATCTCAGATATCAATTACAGTGGTCCCCCTCATGAATGGCCCCCCCTGACCAGCGGCCTCCCACTCTTTGCATCCAGAATCCCTTGGCACCGAGAAGTTTGCATTCAAAAGTACCCCTCAAGAAAGGCCACCCCTCTAACGTGACCAGCGGCCAACATATTTGTGCACAAATGTAAAATTTACCCCTCACAAGCGGCCACATTTTATAATTAATATATGTCCAGAACCAATATTTAAAATACAGTAAGGTAAGTAATCTTATTATCATTCCCGATGTCTGTTTCCGGATGTCAGGTTTTCGTCACTTAAAGAAGTGTTAGCTAAAGTACATGTACTACTAAGGTTATCATATCATTAACGCCGACGTTTGCAGGAAATGGGGTCAGCAATTTTTTGATACAGCTTTGGCCTTCGCTCAGCGGGGGTTTTTTATATAATTTTTTTTAACTGCCGATTACAACTGGACATAATTGTCAAGATCATAACATGGTCAGATAGAAAGATAGAAATTGGGCCAACAATGTTTTGAAAGAGCATTGGCTTTCACACAGTTTTTTTTCTTTTTTAAATTGACAATTAAGACTTGACGTAATTGCCAAGATCATAACATGGTCAGATAGAAACGGGGTCAGCACTGTTTTGACAGAGCTTTGGGCTTCACACAGTGGATTTTTGTTTTTAATTGACGATTCCAACCGACGTAATTGTCAAGATCATAACATGGTCAGATAGGCTAAAAATAGATTTTGCGAATTAACACACACACACACACACACACACACACACACACACACACACACACACAAACACACACACACACACACACACACACACACACACACACACACACACACACACACACACACACACACACACACACACACACACACACACACACACACACACACACTTAACCTTGAACAAAACAGGGTACCAGACAAAGACCAAAAAATCACGTGACAGTACATGTATCACTTCCTTTATAACAAGGTGTTTCGTTTACAAAAGTTTCGTCTGCAAAATTAAATTGCAGTACTGTACAATTAGCAACATAGGAATAAATCATTACAAAACTTTAACATGTCATCACGTAAATGAAGAAATAATACTTTAGAAGGAAAAGTAAAAGTTATTCGACTTGATGACAATGGGGAGAGTTCACTTGCTGAAAGATTTTATGTTGGCAAGATTCAAATGAACAAGAATGTAAAAGATAAGAAGAATATTCTGTAGCAGTGGGAAAATGGAGCAAATGGAAAAGTGAGTTATTTTAAATATGAAACAACGTATGTACCAAGATTTAAATAACGTTTTTGAATGGTTTTGTTATGCGCATGCCAACAATATAACTCACATTTCACGCCTAAGAACTATTAATTTATGTTACCTTGAAATAATTCTGTTTTTAAGACAAGAAGAACATCTTAATAATTAATGCTACTTTTAAATGAAGATATTAACTGCTTTAAGTTATATGTAACTTTCCTACTATATACACATATACATACACATCTCACAAATAGTCCCCCTCTGGAAAGGCCACCCGTCTTACAAGGCCACTTTCCCAATGCAGATGGAGTGGCCATATAAGAGGGGGACCACTGTACTTCATTTATGAACTATAGTAATGATACTGATACAGGATGACAGCTTAAATGATGCATGAAGTTGGCCATTTTGCTTTCTGTTGCTATGATATACATCATCTCACTGCCTGAATGACAAAGAGCACTGAAACTAATGGATTACAATTTAATTAGACTGTACAATTTCATGAACATCAAAACTAGTGGAATATTGTAAGGACTCTACATGATGTATACTTAATAAATGCAGATTTACTCACTGTCTGTGTCCTGATTTGTTTCCCAAAGCACATATTATTCCCATTTTTGCGCATATGGACTAACTGCTAAAAAAACAATCAGCAGAATAAAATGACCCCACTTTCTCAAAACCCATTTCAATCAGGTCTCTCAAAAGTGCTACTTTATCATGTGTGCAGATAAGCCACTTTGCATCAACTGGCATAAGGGTTGATGTTTTCAGGTCAACCAAGACCTGATCTGAATGTACATCACCACTATCTAACGCATGGAATCCTCCTTGCTGCAGTAAACTTCCATAAATGTCGCATCCCTATCAAATGGGAATTTCACTCCTTGTAGGAAGCATCTACCTTTTCAGCCTAGATCAGCAGAGATGGCATTAGTAAGCTGGGTTTGGTAACAGTGCCAGCAAAAGTGTTATTTATTCCTTTTTGCATAATCCAAGCCTGATATGGTCACCTCCTCAGACCCCTTTGTTTCCTTTGTCCAGTGAATGCCTGACACACACGATCACCTGGTCTGATCCCATTAATTATTGAATCCAGCAAACACTTGTTTTAACAGTCAGCACTTTCTTCAAAAATTCTGATTTAATATCCTCATAATCTTTAGGTAGAGGGGCCCCGAGTGGCCGAGTGGTCTAAAGCGCTCTCCGTTACGGATCACTGCCATCTCACCTCTGTCTGCGTGGGTTCGAGTCTAGGATTCGGCAAATGTGGATATGTGAGAAAGCTTGCCAGTAGCTTCTCGTGGGTCAGTGGTTCTTTCCGGGGATTTCCCGGTTTCTTCCTCCACCATTAATACTGGCCGCCATGTATAGCCTATCGTGTGCTGAAAAATGGCGTTAAGCCCCACAACAACAACAACAACAACAACAACTTTTAGTAGAGTTTTCATGATATTTTTTCCAGTTCACCTTACAAAGTATATCTTTTCAATAAAGCTCATACCCATAACTTACTAATACTAATGTGTCCTTCATATCTCTCCGGTTTATATTTAGTACATTTTGCAACAATTCCTTCAGCACCAGCCATCACATTAATAAGACCACCATTCACCTGAACTTTATGGAATAATTTTGGACCACAAAGTCAAGTTCACCCAGCAACAGTGTCTTCCCATGGGTGATTTCGGCAGGCTTGTCATCTCAGCTGCACTAGCTTTCTTGAGTTACTATATTGATCCTGCATACTGCAAACGTTTTTATGCTGACCTTCTTCCAGAGCTCAACAGTGAACTTTCTTACTGCTGTCAAGATTTCATTTTTAATAGCATATCATGCAATTTTAGCTCAAGTGTGGTCGTCATATGATATGTATTTGCCTCACTTACACTTACGGGAAGTCTGGGATTAGAGTTTCAACAGCATAATTTGCGGTCTGCAGAGAAAGAACTTCTCTCCTATCTGAGCACTCCATAGGATCAGGAAGGCCAACAATAGTAGGAGGTTTTACTTCTAGTCTTCCACTCTTTAACCACAGTTGGTAACATTCTGATTTTAAATTCTGGGGTGAAATTCTCTTTTGGAAAAACTGTTTATATATGGTAAAGAGTGTACTTATTAACCCCTGGCGCCATGTTTATGCGTCTGGAGGTAGTACCCAACTTCTGAGCTCTATAGTGTCAAGTAAAGATACACTAATGTGGGTGGTATTACAGAAAAGTAGACAGATGAAGCTCTACAATGATTCCAAACAATCTTGACTTTCTACTAGCATTATAAAATTTTTTACACCCATTTCTTTTACACCAAAAATTCGCCTGTTGTCAGAATCAGATTTTGTGTCCAGAGTTTAGACTCTTTGGCCTCTGATCTAAGGCAGACTGGTCTGAACTACACAGACAGGAAAACCTTTGCAAAAAGTAGGATAAGTTGGGGATTTCAAGTAAAAAGTGACCAGGATACAAAAAAAAATAATGGGTCCAATAAGCAAAAAAAAAAAAAGAAGAACTCCCAACTTTTACCCTTCTGTGCGAGTGAAATCTAAAACAAATAGGCATCAGGCTAAACAAAAATCTCTTGGAAGCAGATTTATCTGGATGTATTCAGTAGTAGCCTTCAAAATGACAAAAAAATACAGGGGTTTAATGAGTTAAAATAAAAGAATTTTACAATCATTGGAATTGTTCAATCACCTAATCACTAATTGTTGAGAATTTTATGCTTTGATGGATGTGTTTAACAACACCTGAGAACCTAATTACTTGAAATTACAATAATGGTAATAAATTTATTATCTCAGACATGTATGGAAAAAGAAGTCGGTATTTTCTTTAAGATCTCTTAATCAAACTTAATTTCTGCAGTTTGGATTGCTTAAAGATGTGTGGAAATGAATGTCGGTATAATTCTTCACAAAAGATATATGCATCAATATTTATTTTTCTTTAAAATTAAAATATAAAGACTCCACTTTGTGCATCAAAAATATTTAAGTATATTTTATGGGGTTATTTTATTCATATTTCAAACATCTTTTACACTAATGTTTACTGCATATACATGTTATCAGATGGGAAAGGGATCATATTTACTGATTTTCTTTATAAACACAGCCATGTCATCCCAATAAATTCATTAGAAGAATGTCAATGAAAAACAGTTATTAATAAGGAACAGGCTCCAAGGCAAATCACATTATTTATTATGCACAACATGAAATGATGCCAAACTTCATACATGCAGTGACACATGTGCCATTCATGCCTTTCTGCTGCAAAGTTTTCATACTGTTTCTTTGCAAGATGATAGAGAAAAATGATGAAAAGAAAAATGAAGAATGTAGAACCAACAAGTGGTGACAAATTTTATTTTTCTCAAATCTGAATCATAGAAGAGCCATGACATCAGCTACTTTTAGTGTTGATGAATTGGTGTGAGAATTAGAGCTACTGGAAGGAAGCTGGTATTATGTCATTGCTGTGATCCTTATTTTTGTAATTTTTATTATGACTGCTTGTTGTTCACACTGTAACTAAGGGAGATAAATCTTCATTATGTAAATGATTGTTGATTACCATATTGTGGTGTGGCACTAATCTGAAAGGTTGGTGTCATAATAACTGTCTCAATATACTCAGACATGGACAAGGCATTGCCATCATCTCTGTTTCAAGGTATCTCTCCACCAGATATGATGTGAGCAAACTGTTCACTGGTTGAATGAATGGCAGGGCAAAGGCTACGGCTTGCTTGGTATGGATGAATTGTGACTGTGTCAGACAGGTGACTGGACAATCGGCTGAATTGCTTGCTGGACAGTGCACTGGCCAGGAACTACAAGATATTATATATTCTGCTCTGACCAAGAAGTGGAATGAAAAACCACTCAGATTCACCTTATAAACAGCAATGTTGTCAAAATAACAGCAACCATGCTTTTGTCCGAGCTCAGCAACTTGGTATTATACATGTCCATGTAAAAATAGTACCAACATGACTAGAACAATGCTGGCTTTCTGGAAAGAAAACTTCAGCACTCCCTGGATACCAAATTTTGTCAGACAGATTATCAGTGATCTCTTTGACATTCACTGACTGCTGCAGTAGAATAAAAGAATTTCATCGTCAACTTCCAAGTCTAACAAAGCTTCATCATATAGGATTGGCTTGCAGATGGTGGAGTTGGACACCCAGAGATTGGCCAAAATCTGTAAATTTCTTCACCACTTTAAAGCTGAAACTCCCTGTGCTCCATGAAAAAGGTAGGAGTATCCTAAATGACTGAGGTTATAATGGCACTCATTATGAAGGGTAGGCATGGTCTCATCAGGCACTATTCCATATGCAGTATAGTATCAGGCCAACAGATATGCTGTGAATGACTGGCCTGTGTACAGTCTGGTTTCTCCCCAGTGGGTAAGCCATAAAGAATGGAGCCAGTGGTTGCATTGGCAACTGGTCAAATGTACCAGTTTGTCTTGCTGGTATTAACTGCCAGTCAATTTGTTGGCTGGGTGGCTTGGCTACTGGCTGGATGATGGCCCTGTTGCCAGCTGACTGGTCAGCTCAGCTCTTGACTAGACAAATGACATCGGCTGGATGGATTGACTAACCGGAACTCCATATAAGCTCTGCATACCATAGTGCGAGCAACCAGTATATGACATGGATCTCTGAAGTGAACGATTCCTGCTCCATGGTTGGCAGTCAGAATGGTGTTTTACATAGCCTGGATGGAAGGCAAAGAGGATTCTACAGGTTCAAAAAATAACCCATGTGCCCAGACTTACAGGCATAATCCCATACTTGGACATACAGAGAGACTTGCACCCAACGGGATGCTAAAATAAAAAGAGATGCTCTCCTCATAACTCCAAACCACTATTGACAGTTATGTCACTTAATGTCCCTGAAGACCTGACCTGCCACTGTAAGCATTTTTGCAAAACCTGTGACCAAATTTCTTCTGATCACTTAACATACATTGCAGCTAGAAATAAATTAACACTTTGCACCAGTGACACACCAATCATATGTGTCCTTGTCGACTAAGGCACATAATGTTGTCATTGTTTAATCTAAAAGTATAAAAACAACAACAAAACAAAGAATCAGATATAACATGCTATAAGTGTTCACATAAAACAAAATCCACACAAGAAGAACACTTTGTGCAAGAATGAGACAGAAATTATGTATGACTTCATTGACTCTGGCACATAACATCATCATTGTTTAATATGAAATTAAAAGAATGACTGAATATTAAAATAACGAACAAAAAGTGTTGACATATAACAACAGTGGAAGAGCACCTTGTGCATGAGAGACACATATACATATTCCTGTCGACTTAAAATCTTGCACATAGTGCATTTCATCATCATTGTTTATCTGAAAAGAAAGGAATGACAAAAAATTGGGAAATAAAAACCTGCAAGTGTTCAAATATAACAATAACCACATTTGTTACTTAAACAAGCAAAAACACATTAAGTGTATGCAAATAAACAAACAACAATGTACAATGGAGTACAAGGTCAGAAAAACAATTAAGCCCACAGCTGTGAAAAATGTACATAAATATCAACAAATTTCATGAAATAATAATTGCAACCTGTAGTCAATAACATTACAATCAATACTATACAGATTTTGTCATTGGATGGTCAATAATCCACTTGATTAAACTAGATTCTGTAAGAGGTACAAGATAAAATGTATATCATGTCAAGCAGAAGCTAAAAACCAAGTCAATAGCTGTAGCCACATAATGGTGGTAAGGGAGGTAATGGAAAGGATTGGGAAAAGTCTCCTCTCTTTCTCTATATGGTATACAGACACGAATGACAAACATTTTCACAATTCCATGATTGATGGATTGTGAAATATCAGAGCTTCTTTGATAACTTTAATGTGATCAGGGAATATATTCAGAGGAGAAATGGGTAAATGGATAACTATAACAAGAATTCCTATCAAAATTGTCTATCTCCACTAACCCAGCTGTCTGATGGTTAGTCCTCAGCAAAACTTTACAATCATTATGGATCTGTTTGACTCTGGCCAGGGCCTGGAAAAAGTCCTAGAATAACAGAAGGAAAACTGAAATCAATTTCCCAAAAATGAAGTTGAAGTTTAGAATCACATGATGCAGCCTTCACTTATGAATATAATGCAAAATATATTAAACTTTACTTTTGATAAAAATCTGAATTTTGGAAATTTATTGTTTTATTTTCCACATCTAGTTGGAAGTCTACATTAGGTGTATAAAACTTAAAGGTCCTGATGCCAGGATGCTCTCCATAATATGTTCTGGACATTCTCTTAAGTGACTTTTGAGAAAATATTCAAATATGTTTCTTACTTCTTTTATTATTATTGCCATGTTTGATGGTAGACAGGCATTGTTTCTATAAAAAAATTTTTTTTAAAGGCATTGATATTCAAATGCTTTTGTCAAATTTAATTTAATTCTGTTGTGTTGTTTTTCCAAAGAAGTCATGTAAAGGTATTTCCAAAGTTTGGTAATAGCCACAACATCTGACAGATGGTCTTGAAGACTTCACCCCAAATTACATGCCATTCAGTAAGGTGGTTTCAGAGAAAATGTGTAAAATATTTTGTTGTTGATATTTTAAGTAATGAAGGCTACATATGAAAGCTAACTGACATAATATGTACCAACTTTAAAGATCTACATATCACCATGAGGTCTATCATATCTGATCAAATTCTACTTTGAATATATTTAAAAAGCAGTTTAAATTTGCTGTTTTCTCTTTTTGGGTATAATTAATTACATTTTGTGCTAGTCAGGCATTATCTGTGTAAACTTAAAAGGTTTTCATGCCTGGATATTCGTTGCCATGTTCTAATGAATTTGGTCTCCTGGTTTTGAGAAGGTGAAAACTGCAAATATTATTTGACAAAGGTTGATTACATTGGAGGGCTATACTAAGATTGGGTCCGCCTGCTTTGGTCATCATTGCTTTGCAATGGAAAACCAAGCCATGGTCTGTGGAAAAACATGACATGAAATTAAATCAGGAAGCCCCAAATTTTTGGCATTGTAAATGTTGACTAAGTTATATTAAGTTATTAATGATAAGAAACCATGCCAATTCACATCTTAAGAAATCAAAAGGTAAAATTTTTAATTGACAGTAATAACATTTTAACTTCTACCCCATATCATCATAAATTTAACTTTATTAACACATATTCCACATTATTATGTCATAATATCAAGTAATGAGATTACAACTTGATAAAAACATACCACAATGGGGTATAACTTTAGCCATTTTACTTGCTTGATAAAAACATACCACAATGGGGTATAACTTTAGCCATTTTTCTCCCCATCTGATATCTGCAAATTCTCTATGTAGATACAATCTAACCATGCTGAGACAGAGTCATACCATAAGCTCACATTACTTTAGAGCCAGGTCACCTAAAACCTTAATACAATCAATGTATCATTAAAAACAGGTCAATGTGTCCTAATTTGGCAAGAGCTTAGTAGCATTCCTAAAGATTATTCCACCTATGAATAGATCATGAGTACATTAACAAATAATGTGAAATAAACATCACAGATAAAACAAATAAAGGATCCCATGAAAGAAAAAAAATCTAAAGCACCTGTGACAGGGCTCCACTTCTGTCCCCTCTAAGAGCCTTTATTTCATCAGGTTTCAACTGAAATTTAGCCAGGAAAACATCTGCTACCTGTGCCTTCATTTGAAGCTTGTGACTGAAATAAGAAACTGAGTAGCTCAGAATGAAATAGTTACAGAAATAAGACAATTAAAAAGGCTCAACAGAGTTGTTCATGTGTCTAAATACAAAAGCATTTAAGTCATATTACAATCTCAAAAAAAAGAAAAGCATCACACAAACCCAAAATAATACGAATGAAAGCATGTCTCAAAATTAATCTGTACACATACATGCCAACCACTCGAAAGGTATAAGCATAATTATTGCTATTATAAGTGGGATAAAAGCATAATATGGGTGTAAAAAGTGTAATTGATTTATTACATGTCAGAATTACAACACATATGGAAAGATACATTTATTTTTGTTACTAACCTGGTTCTGCTGTGGGTCAAAATTCTTGTCACAAAGGGCAAAATCTATATGGATTAGAACCATAATGCAAACACAAAATATACTGAAAAACTGTTTATATTTGGCACTCACTTTAACTAGTTAACTATTTCAGACTATATTGGGATAAATGATTCTGAAAATTTATATCTGATATAACAAAAAGGGCATTGAGAGAGAAGTCAAATGAAGACCTGTAACTCCACAATGCCAAGCTTAGGACAAGCATATATATATTTAGTCATGAGAAAGAAAGAAAGTATAAGGGGAGCTATACAAAACAAAAACTGGATTTAAGAAAATAAGAATTACACGTTTGCAAAAAAAAATATCCATATGCTGCCAGTTTAATCTTCACCTGAAATTTTTAACAATGTGGGTATGTCCCATGAGGTAAGGACTACCCAAGAAGCAAATGTCAGTTGGGTATATGCATTTGTTCAATTATGCCCAGGCATTATATATATATATATATATATATATATATATATATATATATATATATATAGACACACACACACACACACACATATATATATAGTTAGAGGTTAGGGATCATGCTAATTTTCAAGCTATGACTAAGGGTGAAGTCTTCTGAGCGGCAAGAATGTCAGTTGCAAGTATAAATCTGTTTATTCATGCCCAGTATGGTTACAGAATGAAGATCTCAACAGTTTATATGTTATAACACAGGAACTTAGTTCTTGTTGGTAGGGAAAGACCTCCAGGCATCAACCAGGGGTTCCAGAAATGATATGTGTTGGCATGTGAGTCACTGATCTCATATGCCTATTTTCAGGTATGTGAGACATAAAACCGAGGAGTTCCTGGAAAATTATTTAGAATCAACCCTCCCCCAGCCACACTAACAGGGGCATGATAAAAAGTTCCAAAATGTTGGCGCAATCTACATCCATGAGCTATCACTGATCCAAGTTTTGTGTGTCTAGCTTCAACAGTGTAGGAGGAGTTCAAGGCCATTACATATTATACATAAAGGGACTGTATCAATATCCCTGCATTTCTTTTAAAGTACATAAATAATACAAATCAGTCATTTGTAACATATACTGTAGACATTTTACATTGTTAAGTCAAGAAATTAAATAGACTGTCTGAGGCTTTGCCTTGAGGAGCCTACAACATGCTTCCCTGGCACAGCTGGCATTTAGATATTAAAAGTCTACACATCTGACATATATATATATATATATATATATATATATATATATATATATATGTATATCACCATTCTAGGCATCTGGTTGGTATTTATACATTAGCAGTCTATGCATCTGACTGGAATTTATATATTAGCAGTCTATACATCTGACTGGTATTTATATATTAGCAGTCTCTGCATCTGACTGGAATTTATATATCAGCAGTCTATGCATCTGACTGGTATTATATATTAGCAGTCTATGCATCTGACATGTTTATATATTAGCAGTCTATGCATCTGACGTGTTTATATATTAGCAGTCTATGCATCTGACGTGTTTATATATTAGCAGTCTATGCATCTGATGTGTTTATATATTAGCAGTCTATGCATCTGATGTGTTTATATATTAGCAGTCTCTGCATCTGACTGGTATTATATATTAGCAGTCTATACATCTGACGTGTTTATATATTAGCAGTCTCTGCATCTGACTGGTATTATATATTAGCAGTCTATGCATCTGACGTGTTTATATATTAGCAGTCTCTGCATCTGACTGGAATTTATATATTAGCAGTCTATACATCTGATGTGTTTATATATTAGCAGTCTCTGCATCTGACTGGTATTATATATTAGCAGTCTATGCATCTGACGTGTTAATATATTAGCAGTCTCTGCATCTGACTGGAATTTATATATTAGCAGTCTATACATCTGATGTGTTTATATATTAGCAGTCTCTGCATCTGACTGGTATTATATATTAGCAGTCTATACATCTGACGTGTTTATATATTAGCAGTCTCTGCATCTGACTGGTATTATATATTAGCAGTCTATGCATCTGACGTGTTTATATATTAGCAGTCTATGCATCTGATGTGTTTATAT
Source organism: Megalonaias nervosa (assembly GCA_016617855.1). NCBI lineage: Eukaryota > Metazoa > Mollusca > Bivalvia > Unionida > Unionidae > Megalonaias > Megalonaias nervosa. The sequence goes on along the minus strand of JAECUM010017945.1, from coordinate 11,338 downwards.
ATTAGCAGTCTATGCATCTGACTGGTATTATATATTAGCAGTCTATGCATCTGACGTGTTTATATATTAGCAGCCTATGCATCTGACATGTAAATATATTAGCAGTCTATGCATCTGATGTGTTTATATATTAGCAGTCTATGCATCTGATGTGTTTATATATTAGCAGTCTATGCATCTGATGTGTTTATATATTAGCAGTCTATGCATCTGACGTGTTTATATATTAGCAGTCTATGCATCTAACGTGTTTATATATTAGCAGTCTATCCATCTGACTGGTATTATATATCAGCAGTCTATGCATTGGACTCTTGGAACAGGAATTCACCTTTCTGCCTGCAGTTGGGTTGTTTGATTAATCAGGTCATGGGTCTGTTCTTTAGCAACCTGAAAGTAAATGTATACTCTGGCCTTCAAAACTGTCTTGAATTTACTTTATGTTACCATTATATCTTTTTTAAAAAAGCATTCCTTCTCATGATTAATATTAATGCACAATTTAGGATGCATATGTTTTGGCAATATGCATTACAGTAGCTCTTTAGCCAATACATCTATACTCCATGGATATAGGTACCACAATGAATATGAAAACCACTGGTTATTTAATGGTTACTTTCCCCTGTTAAAAGCATTCCGGGATAAAAATGAAATATATATTTAAGGCAGAGGGAGAGGCATCTTTGATCTATATAAATTTCAACTGGCTCTGATTAAAGGTCAAAACTGACCCTTACAGTACCTCTCCATTTGTCTTTTCAGGCCCAGAAGGTGCATATATGGTCACTGGGTATGGATTTCAATAGTCTCTAAATTATGACCCAAGTGCTATATTCCTGTGGGTGGTATGGACACAAGAGTCAATGTCATTTGCATGTAAAAATTTGTCTTTTCATTCCAAGTAAGTGTATATATGGTTATTCAGTGAAATCTGGATAATTTCTATCTTATGACTCTGGAGCTAAGTTTCTGGGGAAATGAAAACATCCTGGGGTATCATCCAGGGGCCCAAGCCTGATGTGTTTACATCTGTCAGTGATCACACCTGCCAATTCTCAGACATGTCAAACATAGATCAAAAGTACAGAAATTATTTGAAATTAATGTCTGATGCCAAGGAAGTTAATCAAAATTCATGCAGTGTTGCCACCATCTATGACCATAGGACTATCTTTGATCCAAAAATCATGTCTCTAACTTTAATGATTTAGGAGGAATTCAAAGAAATTTTAAATGAATGACCATATGTAAATATGTATGTATATACAGACTGTATAACAGTATCCATGTGTACCTTTTAAAGTACAGAGAGGGATAAATAATATTAATATAACACTGATTGAAACCAGATAGGACTGAAGTGAAGCAGTAGCAATATATGATGCCAATAATTTTTACTTTTTCCCTCACTGGAGGAAACGGATTAAAAATACCTAGAAATGTATGAGATTGTCTAGTTGCATTAATCCCATGAAATCAATGAGTGGGCAGTTAGTGACTCCAATATATTTCATGCTTGATTACATGTAACAGTGCCTTCTTAGTTTGAAGGGAAAATCAAACTGACTTGAAAACCCATGTTAAATAGGGCAAGGATTTGTTAGCTGAAACATATTTTATTGCCATAAATTATTATCACTGCAAAGCAATGGGACACAAGTTAATAAAAACTTTCAAGGACTGGCTGAAAAAGGACTGGAAATCAGTAGGTGGGTACAGAATAGAACAGAGCGAACATTTTGTTCAATACCAAAGCTATACTGATATCAACACTCATAGCTGCATAACAGTCATTTAATTGTCAGCTTATACTATGACTTGTGCTTCACAAATGGAAAAATAAGAGAAGAACAGACAGACAAATTAAATGAAGTAGAAACCACCATGATTCTGAACCTTGAGTCTGTTGGTCATATCTTGACAGCATTCGTTCATGGCCTTCACATCCCCATACACACTGTCCAGTTGCTGAAATGAAAATACATATCATCACCATGTGTAACATACAATCAAAAGTGAACAGTAAAGAATATTTTAAGACCCAGATAAATCTCTTACACCCAGACCCAGGGTTCAATATAAGATTCAGTGATATGGTGCCAATAGTGCAGTGAAATTTTCTAAAGGGACTAGTTAAGGTTCTAATGGGCCAGTATCTTGCATGGTTTCTGTTCTTTCTTAACAAAAAAAATGCAGTTCAATTTTTTTAGAAATTTCACAAAAAGCAATTTACTGTGTCTTCAAAATTTATTCTTAATTAGATTTACTCATTGTGCTTTACTCTTGTGCTAGCAAGAATGCTGACTGTGGTCATTTCTCCTTGTTGACATGTTCTGTTAACTTAAACTGTTTTGAATAACAATATGAATTGTTTTACATAATAAAAGTATGGTATGTAAATGAGAATCACATCAAGTGTATCTATAGCATAATTTTAAAATCACCTTTACTTTGATGCTCTGTCTTTATACATCATGTGAAGCCATGCTGCCTGTGATACTGACTTTAATATTACCAAATGTTCATTTAAATTTGTTCCAATGGTGACTGCATGAAAGGGGGAGAGACATCTTATGACAACTTCCACTGGATAGTATCACTTTGTTTCATACTAATTTGAATGAATTTCTTTTTAAAAAAGTCATCAGAATGTCCATAAAATATATCTTTCATATCTGAGTGGGCCATTAATGATTTGTGTCAATGATATGAAAATGCCAAACAAACCGTCAGAGATCATGCTTCACGAGACCTCTACTAAATAAAGGTCTAGTAAAAAAATATTCATTTTTCTCTTATCACCATATCAAAATTTTCCCCAAAAGTTGAAAAGTTATTCCACTGACTGATAAATCATGGTGACGTCTTATTTAAATGTGAAAGATAATGCCACATTTCCTATGTATGACAGTGTCATCAGTTGATTTAGACACAACTCACCTATGTATGGCACTGTCATCAGCTGATTTAGACACACCATAACTATGTATGACACTGTCATCAGTTGATTTAGATACACCTCACCTACATGTGACACTATCAGTTGATTTAGACACACCTCACCTACGTATGACACTGTCTTCAATTGATTTAGACCAGTGGTTCCCAAACTTTTTTGGGCCACTGCCCCCTTGGTTTTCCTCAGCACCCAATATCTTACCCCATAACAAGCATTATTCAGCATTAGTGCCCCCCCTCATGCCCACTTTGGGAACCACTGAGTAAGACACTCCTCACCTATGTGTGACACTGCCATCAATTGATTTAGACACACTTCACCTATGTGTGACACTGTCATCAGTTGATTTAGACACACCTCCTGCACTGGCATATGCTAACAAAGAAGAGTTAAATTATCATGGGCTGTCCAACTTTTGTCCCCAGCCCTTTGTCACAAGAATGCCTTGTGCTTATCTTGAAATCCTGAAGTCACCAGTACTATATGACAGTCATAATAAATGTTGATTAAGAAATATTCAAGAAAACCAGAAGTATCACAACTTATACTTCTCCCATATTTATTAGTGTCCTAATATTATGTATATCTATATTTTTTGTAACTCCTGTTACATGATTTTATTTAATGTTTGTAATTATTGTTAATGGTTGTAAATTGTAGAGAATATCTTTAGTTAGATTTTGCCTGCATGACCTGAGTCTGTTAACAGCGTAATATTACATAGGATCTATAAATACATTTTTATGCATGTGCTGACAGTCATTAATAATAATCTTAATAATAAGACTTAATGGTGCCTTCGGATTAATTTCTCATTGGCTGATGAGGTTTCAACATTTCTAGAACAATTCAGCAACTTCCCATTGGTTGGGCTGGGTCACATGAATAGGCAAATTTAAGGCAAAATGAGTAAAAAGATCCATTACATAGGGTATATTGTGAAATTTAGTCACAACAGAAGGTGTATATAAGGAAAGAACTGAGCAATTTGATTCATTCCGATTTTGGAGTCATCCTCATTTCTTGTGTTCCTGTTGTAAGTCTACATTCATGTTTTAAGTTGTACTTAGATATTATTCAAGAGGAAAAACATCTGTCTGAACTGTTCAGTGGAAACAGGAGGTACTCATTATTTGAACTATAATAGTGACAATTTTACAGCAGATTCAGGGCCAACATTTCACCTCGATGAAAATACAAAGGAGATTTCATTTTACAATTTTTCCCCCAAGAAATATTCCAGTCATTGGCAGCCAAAACAAACAGATATGCTGATAAACAAAATAGTGAGAAGCCTGATCCAAAGTGGCCACCTACCTTGGTTGCAGAAGTGAAGGCCTTTTGAGGAATACATGTAATTTTTTCTTTTATAACGTAAATTCCAGAATAAACTTTGGTGAGTGTTTAAAATTTTGTTTCTCATTAAACTACATAGTTTACAAGGGACAAGGTTGATATAGAGAATGTAGACAGCATGTGCACTAATTCAAAAATCTCTCACTGTGGTTTAGCCCACAAACAGACGCTCGAAGGCAGGCGGTTTAGCAGACTTCCTTGGGAGAGTACGTACTACTTGCAGAAGGTAAAGAATTAATAAACTACATTTAATATGCAGAAACCATTATTTTCTTATCAGAATTACCAGATTATGTTTTCTGGTCTTTTCACTGCATGTTTCCTTATTACCTCAATGCAAGCCTTCCACGAAGTTTGATTGAGGATATTATCCTAAAACAAAAGTTATTCTGTGAAATTCATTTTCTTAAGACACAATGATCTTGACCTTTGATCACAAAATTAGCAGGCTTTTTGCATACTTTAAGTGAAAGCCCTTCACAAACTTTGGTGAAGATACATTATCTAGAACTAAAATTATATTGCAAAAAACAACTTTCTTCTTTCTGCCTGTTACATGTCTAGGATCTTACAAAAAGTAACAAGAAAAGAGTGAAGACAACAAGATTTGTAAAATTTAACAAATAATTTATTTCCCTAAGAAAACCAAGGTAAAAATGAGGAAAAGATCTTATGGTTTTATGAGTCAAATCCAAAATTAATCCAAGATTTAAAAAATAGAAGTCCTATTATCACAAAGTTTTAAATGAATCTGAGTTTGAGTCCTGATGAAATTCAAAATGGAAGGTGATGACATCTGTCATAACCTTCAAAGTATAGATGTGTCAACAGTTCCTTGATGAATCACAGAAAATATTATTCCAGTTTTGAATTCCGAATAAATTTCAATAAATGTCTTTGTCCAAGAATTTTGTAAGAAGCACTTACGTATTTCCAGGGAAAAGAATCAACTGAATTCCATGAAATAAAATTTCAACTCAAACTGGTCACAACAAAACACCTTTAAGTGTCAATGGTTTGGAGCTCGAATGCCCAAATTCTATCCAGAAAACAGTTATACACCAATATAAGACACAAAACAGATTCCAGGATGAGGTCACATGGTCACCCTTCCAGAACAAAATAGAAGCTTTGTACATGCCTAACATCACATACTCCCAGTACGGCCTCAGCTGAAAACAATGGTTCTTACTCTGGGAAAGAACAATAAAATTTTTTTTAAAAAGTTATTTACCAGAACCCTTACTGGTTATGAATCAAGGTCAGCAACTAGATACAGTGTTTCTATTATCAGGTCAAACAGAACTGAACTGAATTTCTGAAAAATGTCAAATCCAGTAAACAAAGTTACCTTATAAATAGCATGTAATGGAATAAAAAATTTAAAACTAACAAACAAATAATTAAATTAAATATACATAACATGCCAAAGTCAATTTGACCTTGACTACTTTAACCGAAAATATATATGCTTTTTCCTTTCTTCAAGTTATGCACCAAGTTTGGACAAGGACTGTTATGCAGAAGCAATATATTGTGCAGAAACTATTTTTCTTACTTTGACCTCTGACCTTTTCACCCCAAAATGACAGGTTTCTTCCACACGTCATTTACAAGTGAAACAAAAAGCTTGGTTTAGGTCTGTGGTGTAAAATTAATCTTATTTTGCAGAAACCATTATTTGGTTACTTTCAGCTAAAGTGAACTTGACCATGACATTTTGACTCATAACCAGTAGGGTTCCTCTTCACACCAAGTACAAACTAAATGCAGACACTTTGTGTAATCAGTAACGAATGAGAAGTAGGTCAGTGTAAATTATTTTTTGTATGTGGTTAGTATTACCAATTCAGATGGATAAAGTTCCACAACTTTACATACAAGTGTCAGGGTACATGAGCTAAATGCAAAACTTGATGTAAATGCTTTACAACAGCAGTAAGAACAAGAACAATGCCATTGGGAAAATGATCCCTATATACAGTGTACAGGAAATGCACACAATTTCCTTGCTTATTTTCTCTCTCAAGATGATGAAGTAAATCAAATTTGAACTAAAACAGTTGTTTAGTTTCAAATAACGTACTTTTAGAAGTCTGCTATGCAATTGGTGTCAGTATGTCAGCTATGTATTTAGCTGTAGATCTGACACCAATCCATGTATCTAGGGGAGATACACTGTCTAACTGCCACCTTTCTGGGCTGGCAACTGTTTGATAATTAGCTAAAATGTTTTATTTGTGATAGTTTGGATCTGTAAGGTAATGATAGTCCTCCTAAGATATTATGATTGAGAAATATATTTAATGAAGAAACAGATGATCTCTTAACTAAGTTTTTCCAGAGTTTTGATAATATGTAATTTGTTTTATTTGGTTATTGTTAATGGTAATTTTAACACATTATTGGCTATATCATGCTGAGAAAATGGGAGCTAAGTGCCTTTCCCAAGGACACTCCATTACAGCCTACCCAAGCTTGCCTAGTTGGGTATAAAACCCATGACCCTTGGATTACAAGTCCAATGCTTTATTAACTGACCTAAATTGGTTCCCAGTTTGTATTTCACATAAACTGTTGTGAAATACTGCACATTATGTAAAGGAAGGTTAGTTGTATTACATGTGTGTATAAATAGTAATAATTTGCATCTCAATAGAGAACCACTCCGGTGGCCTAGTGGTTAGAGCATCCGCCTCAGATGCGGGAGGTCGTGGGTTTGATCCCCGGCCGAGTCAAACCAAAGACTTCCAAAAATGGTACTAACAGATGCCTCGCTTGGTGCTCAACATTAAGAGGTTAGTGTTAGGACTGGTCGGCCTGGTGTCAGGATAATGTGACTGGGTGGGACATCATGCTACATGTCTGCAGCATGATGCCCAGTGCTAGACATCACTATAAACTGCCACACTGCAGACATCGTAGCGATATGACTGAAAAATTGTTAAAGCTACGTTAAAAATCCAAATCACACACACACACACACATCTCAATAGACCATTCTTAATGAGATCCTCATGAATATTAATGTATCGCGAAAACGAGGCTAAGCTAGGCAGATTGCGACTATACTGTATATAAATATTATTATGTTGATTCCTTTTGCGAGAGAATATATTACATTGATCGCGGCTGTAATGAATGTAATGGATTTTATAAAGATTGCTTCCTTTTGCATAAGAATATTTTATATGATAGAATTACTGCTATATATATTATAATGACAAAAACTTACTTGATATGTCCATTCTCTTAAATGTAAGTTGATTTACGTCCTATCTTGAGTGTCCTTTTTCTCTACAGCACACAAAATACAAGTTAATGAAGAGAAAAGAAACTATTTAAAGCATGAATTTTGTTTCTGATTAGGTATGGTTTAAATGTATAGCTATGATCAATCAATACTGTGGTCAAAACACGTGGTCAGAATAAAACGTTTACAAAACGTGCATTCTGACACAAACTGCCCTTTTAACCAACCATGTCCCCCAAACCAGTAGAGACTTTGTGGTGTGCTTTAAATAGTTTTGGGTACATGTCGGTATGCTTGCATTTTAATTTGTATCAGAATTGCACAACGTGGTTGTCGTTATGGTGCTTGCTGCTTTAGTGCCTGGGGGTGGGAGGGACTGGGATTTTCCCTTTAAATGATATATGTTTTTCTTTTCTGAATCATTTGTCAACTGACAATATGGATATACGATTTTATTCATACGAACACATTTGTATTTTGGTTTCAATAACAGACTGGCAGTTATATATTTACCCACAAAACAGCAGGATTATTTGTTCAAAGCTGTATGAAAGCAATTCATATATATATATATATATATATCAAAAAACACCCTGCCCCCAAACACACAAATTGGTCCCTTATTTATGTGAACTTCTTCATTGATTATAACTAATATTATTTTTGTGGTGTTGGTAGATGGATGAATTTTAACACCCAATATGTAAATGCAGACATTAGATAAAGTAAACATAATAGGGAAGAATCGTGTCTAAACAATCTAAAATTTTGTCATTTTATGTATGGGATATTCTGTTAATCTGTTTATTAAAATAATTTTCTCTTTAATTTTAACAAAACCTTTATCTGGCATAATTTGGTCCCCTGGTTCTAACAAATCTATAAGCTGGTGCCTAGCTTAGCCTCATTTTGGATTCATTGACCCAGGGTCACATGAATACATGAATACATTCTGAAAATGGTCTATACATGTGCACTGTCATGCTAATCAAGGAAATGTAGGTGTAAATAAAGAATTAGAATATTTAAATAAATAAAAAAATAAAAATTGATAAAACGGGACAAAAATTAAAAAGATAAATTTGAATATCATTTACTATTGTAATAGCAGCAATGTACCTTTTAGGACAATATTATATTACCAAAAAGGGTTCAAATGTTTTTTCTTTAATACATCAAGTGGGACTTTAAATACAGATTCATGATTAAAGAAATACATAAAAAGCACACCACTCCCTGAATAACTTGTGAAGCCACTTATAAGGTGTGGCAGGCATGGATCCCATTCTTCCAGAAAAGAATTGACCATTGTTTGCTGAACATAAAGAAAACCAAGATCAAAATTGGTCAAGAAAACCCTAATTTATTACTTGTTTTATTGTTGAAAATGGCATTTAGTGTCCAGAAATATGAATCAACATCATGAAATTCTTAACTTGTAAGTCATATTGTGTTACATTTCTTTCCAAAAATACAAGTCTCAGCATGCTGTAAATAGCAATCTTTGATAAAATTTTGATCAGTGAAAATGTCACTAATGCCTACTGGTGGCAACACTTGAAAAATAAATAACAATGAAATAAGTGTGTTAAGTGAAAATAGTGTTTTAGTTGCATATTTTAATTCGGTTTCTGTGTAATCTTCATAAATGTGACATGCCCTCTTGTTTTCAAACACAAAAAATGCAAATCTATCATTGCAGCTATGTCTGTGGGCATTTCTGTGAGAACCTAATTAACTGCTGGCAGTGTTTTGATCTCCAATTTGCAGATATATTTGATGTATAGATGCATGCAATGAAAAGCAGACATGCTTTATATTATCACACTGCTTGTTCATTTTGTATCAAATCAAATAGAGAGAATGGAATAAATAAAACGTAAAAGGCATGCAAATCCTACCTGTGTAAGAGTTAACGGTGTTATGGTCCTGTGTCAGGTCAACTCATTTCAAATAACCATTTAAACACTGTTACTGTGCAAGTAACAATTAAAACTACCTTAAATTAACCTAGTTATTCAAAACTGTGATCAAAGATAGCAAGGCAACCACGCAATAGCAAAACGAGTACCCGGTGAATTCAAAGCTTTCTTAGACAGATACTGTTCATTATGTAGAAGCAAGTTCCTGTTTGTAGTGAACTTAAAATTACTGAATTTGCTCAAGGATGAGCAGAAGTTCCACTATTACTTGTAATGAAATCATGCCATCAATATTTCACTAATAAAACAATTTAACAAAATTTAGTTTCAACGTTGATGGTTTTTGCATAAAACAAATGTGTCAACTTTTTTAATATGAGAAATCTTGTTTCGTTGTGCAAAGAGCAGTGATATAATACACAATATTTTGCAGGTATACAATGAGGTACATATGTACGCGATGTGTCGAAACCTCTGGGAGTTTTGTTTTTCATGTTTCTCAGAGATTGGTTATCTTGGAAATAAACGTAATTTATACATATAAGCAAATAATTTCATTTTAAAAGGTGTTTATTTACAACTATTCCCAATTATAAAGAGTTTTATTTTACTATTTATGTAATATTATATTATACTTAAGAAAGAAGACAGAATTTATATCTTTGTACAACAATTTGCATCTTGAACAGCTTGAAATCATTTCATGCACCTCAGGGGAGAACTCTATACTACTGTGCAAAGTCAGATTTGTAAGTGGTCATAAACAGGTTATGGACACCTGGTCTTCTACATAATGAGTTAAAAAACAAGGACACTTAGTTTGGGTTTTTTTTGTAACATACCTCTTTAACAACTTGGAATGTCTCCAAGAATTCCTCATTGATGGCTAAGCTTCTTCTTTCTATATCACCCCTCAAGTTTCTTCGTGTTCTGAGATTATTTTCGGTGAAAAAAGTTGACAAGGCTTTCAAAGCCTCTAACATTTCCTGCAAAAGATAACATGAAAATTCAGTAAATAAACTGGGCTTCTCTTATCCTTTCAACAATAATACTGACCTGACTGAGATGTGCATAAATAAGCATTCCTATAATTACATACCAGTCTGTATAATGATAGAAAACTTGAAAGTTAGTATCTTACATTACAGAGACTGTTGTATGATAATGATAAAGGTGACAAAATTTAACAAATGAATGGATCTTAATCCAAATTTTAGTTATTACATGAAACATGCATCAGATGTAAAACAAACTGTATTAAAATTTTAATGTCATGACTGAGTTTCAGTCAAGTATTACACACACACATTACAAAGCAACTGACTGAACAATTGAAGGATGACAATGATTTCATGTATAGTGACAAACATGTAACAATACATATTGAATCACAAACATTACAAAACAAAATAAAGAGTCCTAAAATTCTTACAGTAAATTAAACAAAAAATGAGTGTAGTTTTCCACAGATACCAGATGTCAGGCATCATTTGCCAACAGATAACTGCCAAAAATATGGTTGAAAAAAAATGCCACAGGTTGGATGAAAAATGTCAGTAGACCAGTAAGAAAAAAAATGTCCATAGACCAGCAGAGTCTGAGAAACACTGGTTGTGATTGAAAAGACTAACAAAATGTATGTATGGAGCAAACACAGTAGAGACTACAAAGTACACTTAATTTATAGGCAATAATAGAAAGGTGTCAGTTATGTTATGGGGCTATATTACTTCAAAGAAGCTATTGTAACTGATAGTATGAACACAGTGAATTCATCCAAACATAAGGTGGTGGGGCATTAAAAAATTTAATTGCCCAACACTTGGGACAAGCTCAGATTCAGCT